>JAUPFV010000003.1:47984106-48217671 GCA_036936605.1 Limnanthes douglasii subsp. nivea
TATTATTTGAATCATATCTCCAATTAATTTTATACTTATTTCTCATCAAGTATTTTATTGTATCCAGAAATTTCGAGGCGTTACAAGCTTCGTCGAAAAAATGCCAAGGACATTTTTATTAAGCTTGCAACTTTGGCTAATAAAGAATGGGGCAATGCATTTCACACAGCCTTTCACCCTATCAACTTTCTCAACAACAACCTATGGAGAATCAATGTGGGAGCTGCTTTCCCTAAGAATCTAATGGAGCCACCTAGTCATCTGCACGTTGTTAAAAGGCTAGTGGCCCCTGATTGGAAAGTCTTTTTACCTGCTCAAAATAGATCAGATAGCCACCTTCCCCATAAGAAGAAGACGAAAAATAATAAAAATACAACTATCACCTTTGGTGCTAGCCCTTCAGAAGATTCGATGCCAAAAATTTCAATATAAAAACAACTGAAAAGAACCTCCCCACTATCGAAGAAGGAGAAGAAAGTTTAGTGTTCTCCAAAAATAAAAAATATAGTTTCTGTAACGGAATAGAAGAGCACAACTAAAAAAACCTCTCAAAAGGAAGCAAAAAAGAAAGTTTTACAAACCGTTAGGTGCCTTCCGATGTCGATGAGGTTGTTGCTGTAGAGAATCGGCAAAAAGAAAATAAAGCAGGTGCTGAAAGGGAGGCACTCAACAAGGAAAGAATGGTGCCAACAATGATCGAGACGATGATAACTTTGATCCTGATACCTTCACCAAATTCGATCAATCTCAAGAGCTTGTCAGAGATGAAGATCCATTCGTTCAAGAAATTCAGGACCAACTGCAAAATTTTGGTAAACGGTCTGCTCCCGATCTTCCCGAAGCAACTTCACCAGAGATCTCTTTGCCTCCATCCTCATGTGCTCTTATACCTGTTCCTAGTCCAATGGTTGTTCCTGCCGAAGAACCATCCAAAGAAGTTGCGCTTGCTCTTCAACCGCTTGCCAATCTTGGTACTGTAGCACAAAAATTAACCCAATAAACCGAATCTGCTCGAAGTCAGTTAGAGCATATGGAAAAGAAGATGGTCCAAATAAGAAAATTGCTGCTGTTGAAAAAAGAATGAGGGAAATCTTTGGTGGCCTCATAGACAAAAAGTTTCATAGATATCAAATGGCCAGATATGAATTCATCAAATGACTCATCTATCTAAAGAATCACCTCAGATCCGTGCAGTGAAAAGAAACCAAAGAGCTCAATACTTCTCATCGGAATGAGATAGAACAACTCAAATCTTAGCACTCTGAAAAATAGCTACAAAGCAGAAAAAATCCACTGATCTTCAAGTTTCACTCACAAGATAGAGAATGAGAAGAAAATATTGGTAAAGGATATGGATGCTCTCAAAACTCAATTCAACAAAGAGAAAAGCTTTGATGTCATTGCTGCTGAGAACAAATGTGGAAAGGTTATGTTAGCAACCATAAAAAATGCCAAAGAACAAAGATCTATTAATCTTCTTTGCTAGATTCATGCCATATTTCCTAAGGTTGACCTCTCCAAATTTTGGGAGCGGATTCTTATTGAATGTCGCCCCAACGAAGCCTTTGATCCTGTGCCTAGCTCCTCATCCGAAGAAGCGAAATTAGAAGAAAGCGATTCTGAACAAAGATAATCTTCTGAAGAAAGATTCAAGGACAAATAACTTTGCTATCTCCTCTTTTTTTGTGCCTGCAAATCAATTGTTGTGCAATGATTTGTTTTTAATATATGACTTTTTACTTGGCATTTAAAAACTTCTTTTGTTATCATCAAATTTAATTGAGTGCAGAAAGGCTTTGTTTCTCCTATAATTTTCGAAGTGAAAATACTTGAACTTTATTGGTGTGTTTGAAGGATGTTAACACCTTAAAAATAAAAATAACATACTTATAAAATATGACACTTCGAATAATGTTGCGCGAAACACTTCAAATAATGTTGTGCGAAACACTTCGAATATTATAATGCGTTTAAAGTACGTAGCATTTCGAATATTATAGTGCGTTTAAAGAATGTAGCACTTCAAATATTATAGTGCGTTAAACAACGTAGCACTTCAGATATTATATTGCGTTTAAAGAACGTAACACTTTGAATATGGCTGTCTCTTTGAAAAGTGTTTTCAACACTTCAGAATAATTACTCTTGGTCAACTTCAAAGATGATAAGTCTTTGACTAGTTACCAAAATAATTTAAACAAGAATTTGCAAACAACCTTTGGCTATTGATAACTTCGAATATTTATATATCACCTCATTAAAACCTCCTTGGCCCATAAGGTAGGAAATAGTGTGCCAACTATTAAAAAATGAACAATTTCAAAAGACAGTTACTCCTAATACAATTTTAGATATTGTATGTTCCAAGGATGCTGAAGCATCCTCCCCTGATCGTCACAAAGGTGATAAAAACCTGACTTTATCTTTTCCACAACCATATAAGGACCCTCCCAATTCGAGGACATCTTACCGAAGCTCTTTTCCTCAGTATGGAGAAATACATTCCTTAGAACTTTATCACCCACCTTGAAATCCCTCATTTTAACCTTCAAATGATAATGAATCATGTTCAGGTGAGCTCTAACTCTTTTTTACTCAATCAAATCCAAATATGCTCTTTTTGCTTCGTCATTCAGGTATTCAGAATATTGAGCTACTCTAAAAGAAGACAATGTAGATTCGGCAGGACTAACAACATCCATCCCCTACGCTAAGGAAAAATGAGTTTCTTTAGTAGCTTTCCTAGGAGTTGTCCGCTAAGCGCATAACACCTCTTGCAAATAATTAGGCCATTTTCTTGCAGCCCTTGTCAAACTCTTCTTTAAACCTTCCAAATTAGATATGTTTGTCACTTCTACCTGACCATTTTCTTGGGGATGAAAAGGTGTGGAAAAACATTGTTTTATCCCCATCGAAGCAAAAAAAGAACAATTTCTTTGTTATCAAACCGAGAATGTTATCCGTGGTAATTTTTCGAGGTACCTCAAAGAGGAAAAAAATACTATGAACTTAATTATATCCATGGCCTTTATCCCAGACAATGGTTCAGCTTTTTCCCACTTCGTAAAATAGTCCACTGCCATAATAATCATTTGTCGTCCTCAAGAGGCCATTGGAAATGATCCCACCAAGTCTATTTCCCATGTGTCAAATGGAACAAATTCGGTAATAGACGTGAGTGTAACTGCTGGTTTATAAAAAAAGTTAGAACACCGTTGACAAGTATATCAACTTCGAGCTAGATTCTTAGCGTCGTTCATAATCCAAGGCCAATAATACCCTACCAGCAAAACCCGACGAGTCCATGCCTTGAACCCGCAATGTGTTGAACCCTCTCCATCATGTAAATCTGATAGAATTTCATGTGATTCCTGTTTGCTCAAGCATTGCAATAATAGCCTACTCAATGTTTGTACAAAACCTCATATAATACCATACAACCACATGGTTTGCCTCTCAGCTACTTGGCTAATTTCATATCCTCGGGTAACATTCCTCTTAACAAGAAATTCAGAATGTCAGTTCTCCAATTGTCTCGAATTGTATCAGGAGTGACGAATACCTTTTCAATGTGTTCACATTGCTTTGAACGAGTTAAAATCGAAGGTATCTATTGTAATAAAATCCAAGGGTATTCTTCTACGTAAGCGGCTATTGCTAAAGAATCAACAACTGTATTGTTTCTTCGACTGATATACTATGCAGTAATGTGATAAAAAAAGAGTCAGATTCCGAAGCTCTTGAAAATATAAAATTAAATGGTCCTTTTTTGCTTCAGAAATTCCAGCTACTTGATTTACTACTAACTAGGAATCTATTTTTAAATGAACTGAAGTTTCCTTACGGATGTTCGCAAGCCTTAAACCAGATAATGCAGCTTCATACTCAGCTTCATTATTCGATGCATGAAACCAAAACTTAATAAATTGAAACATTGTTTCCAAGATTGAGCAATCAGTTGAACTCCAGCACTGCATCCTAAAATGCTTGAACCCCCTATCAGTTCAAACTATCCACATTGAACTATTTGGAAAAAATTCTTTGTTAATCTTTTCGTCTGATCTGTTTGAAATAAACTTAACAAGAAAATCTGATAAGGCTTGGGCTTTTGATAGCCGTTTGAGGTGAAAAATGTGATGTCAAAATCTCCCAACTCAACTGACCACTTGGTCATCCTCCCAGAAATAGCTGGGTGCAATAATACATTTTTTTAGGTGGAATAAAGTTCAAACCTCAATAGCATGAACTTGAAAATAGGGGTACATTTTTTTTGCAGCCACTACTAAATCCAGAGCTAATTTTTTGAGCTTCAAGTACCTTTTTATGTTGCTACTAGAATGTTGCTGATGTAATACATCGGCTTTGAAATTCCTGAATCTTCACTTATCAACACATCACTTACCACAAAATCTGTTACTACAATATACAAAGATATTTTTTCTCTAATTCAAGGCTTGGACAATATTTCTAGTGATGAAAACATATCTTTAATGCTTGAAACTATTGCTTCACATTCCGAGGTCTATTCAAATTCTTTTGGTCTTCGTAGCACTTGAAAGAAAGGAAAATATTTATAAAAAAATCTAGAAATGAATATGTTAGGAGTAGCTAACCTTATTGTTAAAATTTTCAATTATTTTATAGTTCGAGGAGATGCCATTGATACCACAAATTTTAGTTCTTCTGGGTCAAATTCTATTTCCTTTTCACTAATAACAAAACCCCAAAACTCTCCAGACCCAGGGGTCGGTAAGGTTCCTATTCGAAGTACTTTTCTATCAGGAAAAGCATATTCATATATATTTTCACTTACTATTAAAGAACCCAGGTTTTCCCTCGGATCGTGAACCCTTCCGCATGATCCGACGTCAACCCCCCTGGTTGTTATTCAACCATTTTATCACCGCCGCCTGACCGTTGAAATTGGAAGAGCTGTGGCGTAACACTCTCTAGCAACCTTTTGATCACTTTGGACGACCCCCACTCGATCTCTGATGACATACTTAAAACATTGGTGGACTGTTGACACAACTCCACACACCCTCGACAACCAAGATCTTATAAAAATGACATTCTAGCTTGTAGGACAATCCACTACCATGAACAACACCTGAACCTTTTTTTCTAAAATGTACCTTTCCCAAACTCACCTCTCCCCTCGAATTCCCCAATTACTTGTATTATCACTCCCGTGAAACCAGGATTGCACATTCTATCATAAGTTGTCTTTAAAATAACATTAGAGCTCCTTGTATCTATCATCACACGTTAGATTTCGACACCAGCTACCGCTGCTCCAATAACCACTGCATCTTTATGTGGACCTGTAGTGCCTCCTAAATCATCTTCATAAAAAAGAATAAAGGGCATGTCTCTCTTACCATATAGATGAGTAGACATCCTTCCCTCTAACTGAGTAGCTAAGCTCACTACATGCCTTTTTCTAGAGCTTCACTATTGCCAGCCATGGTATCTTCTCCGAAAATTGCCAAGGACTCAAAGTACTCACATAGACTTCGAATACGACCTTGTTTCAGTAGCTCATCAACTGCCATTCAAATCAACCTATCTAGATCTGCATCTAAATATTTTGATGCAACATCAAAATATTCTTATGCAACATCAAAATCATCAATCTTTGTATCCATAATCATTAAGTTTTCTGCCTCTGTATTTGGATTTGCTGCATGTGAAGTCGATGCAACATGGGCCTTTAACCCATTGCTCTGTCCGTTTACATAGGCTAATAATTTTCCATTCTTAATCAATATTTGTACCTTCTTTTTAATGCAATACAATCTGCAGTATCATATCCGATGTCATCATAATACTTACAAAATCTGTTATTTTGCTCATCCCTTGGCCTATATATATATATCAGGGCAAGCTTCTTGAAATTTATATACCTCTTTGCCCTTTCATAGATTTTAGCAACATTTTCAGTTAGATCAGCATAATATTCAGGCTTTATCCACTGATTGGGCCTCGGTCTATGAAACTGGTACCCTAATGCTAGATTTGAATATCCCCCAGTTCGAAAGAGGTAAATTGTTGTTATTCATCGGACGTTCTAGGTGGGTTGAATTTGAAGATTGCCCTTGATTGTTTGGCACATGTCCCGAACTCTTTTTATTAGGTCCAACTACTCTTCGATCCCTAGTCAACTCTTCTACCTTAATTTGGTCCTCCACCTGAGCCATCAATGCTCCAAAAGTCAAAGCTCTCCGCTTTGTTGTCTCATTCAATAGATCTTCTGGTAACAATCCTTGTTGAAATGCTGCCATTGCTACCAGCTCCTCACCATTGTCTAAACAAGCCTTGGCTAACACAAACCAACTTAGTATAGTCCTTCGATTTTTATCCTACTCCTTGTTTACATTAAATTATCGTATGTCCATTCGCCTGCATTTCTTTGCTCCCCATAAACTATCTTTGGAAAAAAGTATAAAAATATCTAAAATTTGAAATAGACCCCCTCAGAATTCTGTTGTACCACTTTAAGGTTGTTCCTTTGAACGTTTGAGAGAAAGCTCGACATACCAACTTATCATCATTCTCGAAATTCATTATGTAATTTTTGAACTGTTCGATGTGGTTGTCAGGGTCTTACATCCCAATTTTTTTAACCTTTAAAATGTCAAACCACTTCGGAAGAGAGATAGATCTTATCTAAGTTGTCAAATGAGAATTTCTCTAGTCAACACCCTGAACATATTGATTGTCATTCCCAGCTCCCATCACAACGTATAAATTATAATAATCCACAACGTTGTATTGATTCGATGTGTTCCCTTCACACCAATCAACTTCCTTTAAGCATCGTGGTATACTTTCCTTCTTAGCTTTGTATTCCTTTTGTGATTTTCGAGGTCGATCTTTTTCTTCTTTTGAAGATCCTTGATACCTCTTAAAATCAGATCTTGAATTTTCTATTTCTTCGTCACTGGGCGTAATATACCTCTTTTTGTTTTTTTTATCTTTTCATGAAGTGTGACGCTCCTTAGAAGATTCAAAACGCGATTTCTTCTGCTCACGTCGAGCTTGGAGAGTTGTGCAAGATCGATCAGACTGATCATCAACATCATTTTTGTCATCCAACTGTCTTACCTCTGATTCCAACTTAGCTGATTAAATTTATTTTTCTCTCTGGTCATACTTCTCATTCAGAGCTGTAATTTTGTCTAGTAGTTGATTCATTCGCATTTCAATGTCCGACTTGGTTTGTCGAAGTGAAATAGATTCCTCCTGCTTATTATTTCCTTCTTACAAATCATGTTTTAATGGTTCAACAACTGCTTGAACTAATGGTTCACCTTCGTTTCTTGGATTTATTGTTGATCGAAACAGTTCTTTGAATAAAAATTGATAAGGATAAATTCCTCAACAAATTATCAAATCATTTCAATATAAAAAGAGACAGAAAATAGAGATAAAAGATAAAATAAGGAAAATAGTATAAATGTATTTCTGTATATATTTTGAGATACTTTACATATGGAGCCCGACTCCTATTTATAGGCCTTGTACGTGACATTTAGTCTCCTTTATTTATTTCTATTTATTACATAGACATTTCTATTTATTTATTTATTTATTTGTATTCGTTACAGAATATAAATAATAAATATACAACAATTAAGCCTAATTAAATTACAAATAAATTTTATTTTTATCCGGATATTCTATACAGAATATTACCTCATCAGGAGTCCCCCTAGTCCTTGAGTTGGAGTGTAGCGAAACTTAAGGACTATATAATAGTCGCATATAATATAGTGTAATTTTTTTACTTTTGAGGGAGCGTGTTCGCTTTTATTTTGTCAGTTGTCGTAGCTCTGTCTTCGTATATCCTTTTCGCTAAGGCTCCGCTAATCATGTCGAAGAAACTATGCCAGCCATGTCGGCTAGACTCCGAAAAGTCATAAGGCTTGGTTATATATATTAATTTTCCTAGCCGAACTGCTGTTGGAGACGACTCCAACTTGGTTCGTACTAAATTGATCTTGCCTCGTTAAAAACCTTTGCCGGCCGAAACCTCCCCTGAGGATAAAAATCTCTATTTTTCCAAAGGAAAATAGTACATCTAACAATTAGTAGGCTGCTAGGATGTTACATGCTTCTTTGACATGCTTTGATTTTTGTTGGATAAGGTTGATATAGATGTGTAGCCCCCCTAGTCTTTGGTGAAGGATGAAGTGAAGACTATATATGGATGTATGTTGTAGATGTCGTAGACCTGGTGATCGAGAAAAGACTTTGTATTTTTTGTAGCCGATGATGTTGGTTTGTTGGTTTGTTGGTTTGTATTTATATACATTACTTATTGCTGAAGAATATTTTGTATTGATCGTTGGAGAATATTTTGTTGGAGATATGTATGGGAGGATGTGTGTTTATAATTTTTACTTGTTTACCTTTAAACTTTTTCTGCAATATCTAGCACAGTGGGGCTCATTGCGTAAATATGACTAGTAAATTAGGCATAATTAAGTCTTCGGAGTGACCGGTTCGGCCAAATGCGTAACCCAGTGGACTTGGAGTAGTTCGCGGTTATTAATACCTGAATACGGTATTGAGCAAAGTATGACCCGTTAACATAGCTCAGTGGACGTGGCCAATTGGCCCGTTTATCATATGTATTAGATCTTGTCTAAGTATGGCACAATATGACACATATTTCCTAGCCATTTAGGTTTGGTCGGTGACCTTATGGCAGAGTTACAAAAAATAAGTATAAACAAACACACGAAGATGGAGATCCTTTGGCGTTTAACATTTTTTATTGTGGAGAGAGAGAGATCATTTTTGCTTATAGCCTTTTTTTATTATGGAGATGGAGATTATTTTGGCTTATAGAATTTTCCAACATGGAGATGGATATTTACTTGGCCTACAACCATTTCTGCATTAGAGATGGAGATCATTTAACTTATATATTTTTTTCTATCATGGAGATGAAGATCATTTTGGCTCGACGGTAGAAGAATTTTTAAACTCGAGACAAACTTTCAACGGTAGAAGATCTTTGCTTTGATTGTAGACGTTCCTTACGTATATCATGCTAATTAAAAAGAAATATATTTTCTCGAGTGTTGGAGAGTGGAAGGAGTGGAGAGCGGAGCAAACGGTGATAGAGAAAGAGATGGCGATAAAAGTGAGGATGTCTGCACATGTAGACGCAGACGACCCCTCGGCTCGACATCCTTTGGTTCGACACCCCTCAGCTCGGGTCGGTAACAGACGACCCATCGGCTCGTCACCCCTCGGCTTGGCTAGGAAACAGACGATCCCTCGGCTCAGCGATGAAGCAGACGACACCTCGGCTCAGCTATGAAGGATATTGCAACTCGGCTTGGCTAGGAAGTAGATGACACCTTGGCATGGCTAGGAGGAAGATGACACCTCGGCTCGGCTAGGAGGAAGATGACACCTCGGCTCGGCTAGGAGGAAGATGACACCTCGGCTCGGCTAGAAAGATGAAACCTCAGCTCGGCTAGGAAGAAGATGACACCTCGGCTCGGCTAGGAAGCAGATGACACCTCGGCTCGGCTAGGAAACAGATGACACCTCAGCTCGGCTAGGAAGCAGATGACACCGCAACTCGTTTAGGATAAATATGACACCTCAGCTCGACTAGGAAGATGACACCTCAGCTCGGCTAGGAAGATGGCACCTCGGCTCAGATAGTAAGCAAATGACACCTCAGCTCGGCTAGGAAGCAAATGGCACCTCGGCTCGGCTAGGAAACAAGGCACCTCGGCTCGGCTAGGAGGAATATGAAACCTCGGCTCGACTATGAAAATGACACCTCGGCTCGGCTAGTAGGAAGATGACACCACGGCTCAGTTAGGAAGATGACACCTCGGCTCGGTCGGCAAAGATTTTTCAAGTGAGCTTCTGATAGTCGTGATGATAGCGCAGTAGGGGTCGTTACGACATTTGAGGGTGATTGTGATCATGTCGGGGGTTGTGACTTGGAGTATTCAAATAAGAGAAGCTGAGGTGGTAGGTTGGCCTATATAATTCTGTCAATAAACCTTTTTCTAATTAGTATAAAAATATATCATATTATCACGACATAAAACATATTTTGAAATTTTTTATTGCTATTATAAAATGGCAGCTGACACTTATTTTAATGAATATTAATTATAATTAATATAACATTGTATTATTTGTAGCAAAATATAATATAAAATTGATCATCACTCTTATATTTAATGTAATATTAAAAATTATTTGACTATTAAATTTTGTTTAATTAATATATTCACGGTATTAGTAAACTTTTTTAAAATGTATAATATATTATAGTAAATGATAATAATTAATATGGTACATTAAATATTTTTTAATATTTAATAAATATTAGCAGTATTATTCATTGTTTATTTGAATATTCAAATTATTTATTAAAATAAATACTAAATAACATTTAGTGAAAATATTTAGAATCTAATATAAAATTTTATATTTAATATATTTGAAATTATATTTTGCATTTATTCATTAACATTTTTATTTTTTAATAATAATAATAATAATAATAATAAATAAATAAATAGTTACGAAAACTTATCTTTTTATTCAGAGTACAACGAAGCTGTATTTGTGTTGATTCGATAGATTTTTCTGTTTCGAACGGCCAAGTTGTAATGTGTTGATTCCATGGAATTTTCTTGTTTCGAATGATGAATACAGATGAATGGATTAGAGCAAACCATTTAAAAAATTGTATAATTTTTCTTCTACGGATTTGATTCATCTGAACTTTTTACGTAAAAGATAAAAACTTTTATTTTATTTTATTTTTGAAATATCAAAATGATTTAGGCTTTTTAGTGAGAAACTTCGTTCCCACAGACGACGCCAAATTTGATAAGGATAAATTCCTTAACAAGTTAACAAATCATTTCAATAGAAAAAGAGACAGAAAAATAAAGATAAAAGAAGGAAAATAATATAAATGTATTTCTGTATATATTTTGAGATACTTTACATATGGAGCTCGAATCCTATTTATAGGCCTTGTACGTGACATTTAGTCTCCCTTATTTGTTTCTATTTATTATATAGACGTTTCTATTTATTTATTTATATTCGTTACATAATATAAATAATAAATATACAATAATAAAGCCTAATTAAATTACAAATACATTGTATTTTTATCCAGAATGTTGCCTCATCAAGAACAAAAAAAAAGAAATTGAACAGGAACAATCTAGGCACCAATCGTGATCATCCCCAGTGGAATCGCCAATTTGGTGAGTATTAATTATGATTTGCCAACTAAAATCGAGTAAGTAAAGAGAAGTAGAGAGATTTTGGGAAAAGTAGTTTTCAGAGAGAGAAAGTCAAGAAGTGAAAGTAGATTATCTCAAATGTCTGAATCCTTTCTCACTTCAGCCCAAGCTAGTATATATAGGCACACAGACTTTAACATAAGAGAAAATGGTTACATAAATGGTATAATTACACATTACTCCCTCACCTATTCCTAAAGCTCTAAATCTCTTATAACTATACAATTTATCATACAGTATTTTATTTATTTATATTTTAATCCCAAAAGTTCTATTTCTTTATTAGTCATAGGGAGTTAGTTGTTTATACCGATGTGCTCAACTAGGGCCTTCGGTTTTCCTTGAACCCTGAGATTATAAGATACTTTGGTTTGGTAGGGTTGTGTCCAAGCCAAGCTAGTCTGAAGTCATGGTTCATACTAATGGAAAGCATCATAGCGTCAAAGCTATTTAAGACTCCGATACTAGTAGAGTAGTTGGTTAATGTTGTGGGGCTATCCCGCAACTCAAAAATCCCATTCTATTACTTTAACATGGGGAATGACTACAAGATGGTGGATGATCTGCTGGAGGGAGATAAAATATAGAAATACAATTATTTTTCATCAGTGGTTGGTGAGAGAATGGCAAGAAAATCACCCTCCATGGTAATCTGAGCAGCTTACCAGATATTAGAAGAATACAGGTAGGTCTCCTTGAAATTATTTTTGACCTTCTATTTTTCCCATTAAATATCTTGCTGCTTACCGATAACTTATTTCTGTATTAGCCTTTTCTAATCCCTATCTGCATCACCTGGCCGATGCGAACGTGAACTTTATGAGGATAAATCATTGAGAAAATGCAAAGTGGTTGAATGGCTTCCATAAGTGCTTCATTCCTGCCAACTTCGTTCGAAGCCACCTATGGAGGACTAATCCCGAATGGGAACTAATATGGGGGAAATTTAGAACTCCTCTTCGACTTCTGCCATTTTACTGCGAACCAAGTCCGATGATGGAAAGTTGTATCTTCCAACTAGGAATATAGTTTTTTGCCAAAATGGGAAACGAAGGGAAACCGAACGAGATTGACTCAACCCTATTAGTTGTTGTTGCCGCCAATGTTGAGAAAGGTGACGTGCCCTCAAAACATCTTGTTCCTAAGAAGAAGAAGTTACAAAAGAGGGGAAAATAAGACAATGATAAAAAAGACAAGAAAAGAAAGAAGACCTCAACTCATTTGGCGATAGTCCTCTGTTCAGAAGTTACTCCTCCAACAATCCCTACTGTTGAACCTCCACAAACCACAATATCTGATCCTCATTCTCTATTACTTCTCCCATCTCAGAGGCATATGTTTGAAGATGTCAATCTAATAGAAGGTATGGGGGCATTTGACTTTGACGCTTTTGAAACCGACTTCCGAGAATCTATAAGTAGTGTCACAGTCATGGTGCTCGAAGGGGTTCCCTTTGAATTAACGAAGATGAATGGTGTACTGGATATTCTGTGTTGAGCTATATGAGGCCAATTATTTAATTGGAGATACAAGTGAGGTCCCAAACCAATATCATCATTTTTCAAGAGGAGAACAAGAATATGAAAGCTTCTATTGAAAAGGAAAAAACTAAAGTTGACCGTCTATCCGAAGAGGTCAAATCAGTCAAAGAAGAGTTGGTCAAGGCAATCATCCAACTATGAGAAGATTACTCCGTTGAAGAACCAACAAACTGATGATAAATACACCATTAAGCGTTTATTGAGCGAGAAGAACACTTAAGAACCTCTTATAAAAAAGTAGGAAGATGAAATATCCACTCTCAAAGAGAAATCCACCCAAGAGACTTGTGATGCTATATATGCATATGTCGATGGGGTGATAGATTCCTTACACAAGAGGGATGCATCAAACACATCAGATGTGGTGCGAGACTTGCATAAGAAGTTCCCCACACTAGCCCTTGGGTCTTTATGGGGACTGGTGTAACTTGTTTCCCCCTGACATACCCATAGCCGATTAGCTTGGTAATCCATTCGAAGGCATAAAAGACTGAACATACATAAAACATTAGAAGGCATAAAAAACTTAACATACACAAGTCATTGAAGGTAATCCATTCGAAGGCATTAAAAAATTAACATACACAAGCCATTCGAAGGTAATTCATTCGAAGGCATTAAAAAAATTAACATACATAATCCATAAGAACGTAATCCATTCGAAGACATAAAAAACTTAACATACATAAACCATTAGAAGGTAATACATTCAAAGAAATTAAAACTTAACATACAAAAGCATACTTATAACAAATTTTAAAGACAAATGTGATAGATTGATAATAATCCAGACACCTCAATAAAACCTCCCTGAGCCACGAGGGTAGGAAAGAGTATGCCTCAAAATATTTACATTGAATCAAAACAAGGTAAATATTTACAATACATATTTATTCAAGATATAACCTCTAATTTTTTTTATTCCACGGGTGCCTCAAAGGATTACCTTCTTGATTAGTTAATCGATACGTTCTATGCTTAATCTTTTCACACATAATATATTGTCCTTCACAATTCGGCGCCAATTTACAGAATTTCTTATCTTTAGCGTGTAAAAATATTTTTCTTAAAACCTTACCCCCACTTTAAATCCTCTTCTTTGTACCTTAGATGCATACCTGCTCATTGTGAAACCCTGACAATGTATCATTTTAAAATGAGCTTTAATTCTTTTTTCTTCAATTACTGTAGTCCCATTATCCTATTTGGAATAATTTTGAACCCTAAAATAAAGAAGAATAGACTATATCAGTGTTATTGCATCCATCCCATAAACCAAGACAAAATGATATTCTTGTGTAGAACTATGTGGAGTAGTTTGATATGCCCACAATATTTCTTGTAAGTAATTTGGTCATTTTCCTACTACCCTTTCTATATCTTTTTTAGACCCATCAAAATAGTTTTATTTACAACTTCTATCTGTCCATTGGCTTGGGAATGAAAATGTGAAGAGAAACAATGGTGAATTTCTCTTGATGTACATAAATTTTTCATGTCCTTGTTGTCGAATTGATGACCATTATCCGTCGCAACATATATTGGAAATAATAGACTTGATTATTGCTTTGGAATTAGTTCCGGAGAGGGGTGCAGTCTCAACCCATTTCGAAAAATAATCAATTGCCAAGATAATAGTTTGAAATCCTCCAGAATCCATTTGAATGGATCCAACTAAATCAAGTCTCCATCTATCAAAGGGTACTGCTTCATATATTGACTCCACGGGAACTACTGGTACATGTATTCCATTTTGAAATCTCTGACAATGATCACATCTTCTAACTAGCTCTTTAGCATCCGTTATGATAGATAGCCAATAATATCATGCTAACAATGATGAGTCCGAATTCTGCATGCTCCCCGGACAAGGACAGTTCGGTCCAATGCCTCTGGACCGGACAGATCACTTCAAACACTCAGACCATAGGACTGTTCGAACTATGACAAAAGTACTAAAAAACCTAAACACTTCTTGACTAAGCTACTTGCTCTCTTACTTAAGAGCTCATGTGTCTTTGAACATGACCCGTGTCCATTAAACATGACCCGAAAGCCCATAAGGGCCCAAACATCAGGATATAAATACCCAACCACCTGCATTAAGTGTGGGTAATGAGAATTAACTGCTACCAGCCAGCTTAATTATCTCTCTACTCTCTACTCTAAACACATAACACCCACATACTACTGTAAAACACCAACCAAATTACGAGCCTACCCTCAGGCGATAATTATTCACACCAAATTGGCGACCACAGTGGGAGAAGAAGGTGCCTGAATCAAGCATTCAAAACCAGCTAAGAAAATCTGTACGAATGAATCCGGACAATCCAGAAGTACCACCAGCTCTGCTCGAAGTGGTGGGAGAGAACGATGAGTACACTATCGAAGAGCGTGATAGGCTAAAGGGTGAAATAGAAGCTCTGAGGGCCGAAAAGGCTAAGATGGGCCTGAAAGAAAAGTCCAAAGCATCAGCTGCTCATCACACCGATAACCCCAGGGAACATGAGTCTTCAAAGACTCATGTGAGCACCAAAAAGACTCATGCCAGTTCCAAAAAGTCTCACTGGTCTAAGCCAGTGGAGAGTTCTGACTCAAGCTCAGAATCTTCTGATAGCTCTTCGGACAGTGAGGGAGTTAAAAAATCCTTATCCTCTAGCAGCGACGAGGGTCGAACTAGAAAGAAGCAAAAGCAGATTAAAAAATATTCAAGAAAAAGGGATAGAAAAGGAAAGATGAAGAGGCATATTGGTAAAGGATCATCTCATAGCCGGAAGCACGTGGACCGGATGCTGATGGATCCCTTCGCTTTTCACGATGAACTAGGTATCTTTGCAACTCCCAATGAGGGTACTGTGTTCAGTCGTGGAAGGAATTGGAGGCAATCTCCATTATCTTCTAAAATTCTGTCCGGAAACCTCCCCAAGAGGTTGACAGCACCAAAATAGAGAAGTACGATGGCAGTACTGATCCGGACAACCATCTGGAGCAATTTAAAAACTTCATGATGAACTTTGACGACGATGATAAACTACTTTGTAGGGCATTCTCCCAATCATTTACGGGGAGTGCTCTAAAATAGTACAACAGCCTGCCTCAGGGTTGTATTAAAGATTTCGATACTTTTTGGGTAGCCTTTCAAAGGCAGTTTGTAGGGAGTAAAGAGCTAAAGGGCAATGGAGACACAATAATCCATTGTGCCCATGAGCCAAATGAGTCCTTGAAAGAATATATAAGCCGTTTTGTGAATACCGAGAATGGGTTGGCTGATTGCTTCGAACAGGTGGCAATAGCATCCCTAAGGCAGGGTTTGAACCCAGGCAATCTAGATGATTCAGTGACCAGGAAGAAGGCCATGACATGTGGAGGGTTGCTGAATCAGGTTGGAAAACAAATAAATGTTGATGAAACAAAGAAAACCAGGGTGCACAGGCAGGTGAGGTCTACCCCGATGGCACCAAATGTCAATCAGAATCAGTCCGGGAACAAAGCAAGAGAGACCGGACAGGGGCATGGTAGGGCAAAACCTCAGTCTCAGCCAGCTGCTCCTGCTCAGAGTCAGCAATCCAGAAACAAGAGAGGGCCATGGGTCCAACCGGAGTGGTTCGCAGAATTGAAAGAAAGTGTGGCCACCATATTTGATAAAACAAAGGAAGATGTGCATTATCGGAGACCGGCCACATTGTAGTCTCCTAGAGAGCATCGTAATAACTATTTTTGCCAGTATCAGAACGATATTGGTCATACCACTGATGACTGCATAGCATTGAAACAAGAAGTTCAGAACTTGATTGAGAGGGGAAAGCTGGGGGATTACGTGAAAAGAAGAGGAGGCAACAGGCCTGACAACACTCATCGGGTTGGTCCAAGTAATGCTGCTCCGGAGGGAGCCATGGTTATAATTGAAAGGTTTGACGTGGAATCTGAGTACTTGGATCCAGATCCAACTCGAAACAGAGTGGGTACAATTGAGGAATGTTCTAGGTCGGTCTCCGGACTCATTAAGTTTTTTGAGTCACTTACAATTTTCGGAGGGGACACTATGACAACTCCTAGTACTTCTTCGAGGAAGAGGCACGTGCATACTTTAGCCTCCCATCTAGAAGGAGGCATGACTTCCTATCAGTCACCAAAATCTTTCCCCTTCATTGTTTTCAATGAAGATGCTTTAAGAGACATTGCTGGCCCTCATGAGGATGCTGTTGTCATAGGAGCATCTATTGGGGGCAACGACAGAAGACGAATTTTGGTGGATACTGGAAGCTCAGCCAATATCCTTTTCCTAGCTACATACAAGAGAATGAAAAATCCAGCTGTAATTCAAAGTTCGGACAGATCAATTGTGGGCTTTACAGGCAGCTCAGCAGATGTGATCGGTGAGTTTGAAGAAGAAGTTCTATTAGGCAAGGGCCCTTTCAAGAAAATGGTTAGAATACTCTTTATTGTGGTGGATTTTCCCACTTGCTATAATGCTATTCTAGAGAGGTCTTGGCTCTCTAGGATGCATGCAGTGGCTTCAACAGTCTACCAGTGCTTAAAATATGCTGTTCAGGGACAGGTTGGAGTCGTCCGGAGCAGCCAAAATATTGCAAGAGAATGTTATGCTGCTGCCCTGGCTCCTCGAACGCTGGGGGTAGTCCGTATTAACGAACAATAGCAATTTGACGGCCTTTCTGGGGGTGAGGGTGAAATTGATGACCCCAGAGAGACCCCTGGAGTATTGATACCAGTCGAAGAGGAAGAAACACACTGTCTGGAAGAAGGAAAAAGTGTCAAGATAGGGTCTAAGATGCCACCCATTTTAAAAAATGAAATGTTAAAGTTTTTGAAGAACCATCAGCACGGTTTTGCTTGGTGCAATGCTGATGTTAATGAGGTTCCATCAGAAGTGATGTCACATCACCTATCCTTCCGGAGAGATGTAGCACCAATGGTTCAAAAGAGAAAAGCTTTTTCTAAGGAAAAGGCTGATGTCATTGTGCAAGAGGTTGACATGCTCACAAAGATAGGGCACATCAAGGAATCTCAATATCCTTTGTGGACTGCCAATCCGGTTTTGGTAAAAAAGAAAAATGGCAAGTGGCGCATGTGTATTGACTTCACAAATCTCAATAGAGCTTGCCCAAAAGATTTGTATCCAGTCCCCCGGATTGATCAGTTAGTAGACTCCACCTCTGGGAACAAGCTGCTTTCCTTTATGGATGCCTTCTCCGGATACAATCAGATCCAAGTAGATCCAAAGGATCAAGAACATACCACATTTGTCACTGACAGAGGTCTTCATTGCTACAAGGTAATGCCATTTGGCTTGAAAAATGCTGGGGCTACTTATCAGAGATTAGTCAACAAGGCATTTGCTGATCAAATTGGAAGAAATATGGATTTGTACATTGATGACATGATAGCTAAGAGTGTGGATGAGCAGTTGCACTTGTCCGATCTTCAAAAAACTTTTGCCAACTTGGTAAAAGTAAATTTGAAGTTAAACCCAGAAAAGTGTGTATTCGGAGTGCAGTCCGGAAAGTTTCTAGGCTATATTATAAGTGAGCATGGAATACAACCAGACCCGGACCATCTAAATGCCCTATTTCAGATGGAACCTCCTCGAAACATTAAAGAAGTACAACGGTTAACGGGGAGATTAGCTGCCTTAAACAGATTTATCTCAAGGTCTTCGGACAGGTGTGCTCCTTTCTTTCAA
Organism: Limnanthes douglasii subsp. nivea; assembly: GCA_036936605.1. Lineage (NCBI taxonomy): Eukaryota > Viridiplantae > Streptophyta > Magnoliopsida > Brassicales > Limnanthaceae > Limnanthes > Limnanthes douglasii. Next base: position 48,002,658 of record JAUPFV010000003.1, read on the forward strand.
ACCTTGAAGGGTGCAAAGGGATTCGATTGGACCCCACAGTGTAATGAGGCTTTCAATGAGATCAAGAAGCACCTGTCCTCCCCCAAAACTTTGTTTAAGCCAGTTGATGGGGAGACGCTCTTCATATATTTGGCAGTTTCAAGTTATGCCATCAGTGCTGTGTTGGTAAGAGAGGTCGATGGCCATCCCCATCCAGTGTACTACATCAGCAAAAGCTTGATAGATGCAGAAAGGCGTTACTTGAAACTTGAAAAATTAGCATTAGCCCTGGTGATAGCTGCCAGGAAGATGAGGCCTTATTTCCAGGCTCATCCCATCATCGTTCGGACTTCTTTTCCCCTAAAGAATGTCCTCCAAAAGGCAGACATTTCAAGCATGATGACTAAGTGGTCAGTAGAATTGGGGGACTTCGACATAGACTTTGCTCCCCGAACAGCAGTCAAGGCCCAAGCTGTGGCAGACTTTTTGGTTGAATTCCACTTCGACAGAGATTCAGAGCAAACTACTGATATAATAGATAAAAAGGTATGGGTCGTCCGAACAGATGGTGGATCTAGCACTATGGGATGTGGTGCAGGGGTGTGTTTAACTTCCCCATATGGAGACAAAATGTACCATGCTATTTGTTTTGCTTTCAGGGCATCTAATAATGAGTCTGAATACGAAGCAGCTATAGCTGGTTTAAAGTTAGCCTACATTTGTGGAGCTAAGAGGGTCAAGCTACTAAGTGACTCCCAACTTCTTATCCACCATGCCCAAGGCCAATATGAGGCTAAGAAGGAGCAGCTTGTGAAATATTTACTCATCCTTAAGAATGAAGCACTCAAGTTTAAAAGTGTTGTTTATGAGCACATTCCCCGGGCAGAAAATGAGCTAGCAGACTCGTTAGCAATCATAGCATATACAGAGTCATATCCATGGATCCATGTGCTGGAAAGCCCCTCCATTCAACTTAGTAAGGGTAAAGAAGAGGAAATTTTTGAAGTACAAATGAAACAACCTCAAGACTGGAGGTTTCCTCTCCTACAATATCTCTCCGATGGTGTTGTGCCTCCGGATAAGTCACTAGCCAGAACATTGAAACACAAGAGAGAAGTGTTGTATAAAAAATCTTATAGTAAACCTCTCCTGCACTGTTTGGGGGATGAAGAGTCTCAAGTAGTCCTCTCCGAATTGCATGATGGTGAGGGATCAACCCATTGTGGGTTCAGAGCTTTAACAAGAAGAGTTTTACTGTCCGGTTACTATTGGCCATCTATCATGAAAGATGCTAAGGAATTGGTAAGAAGGTGTGACCCATACCAGAGGTACAACAATGAAATTCATGTCCCAGCCATTCCTTTAGAGTCAATTTCTGAGCCTATTCCTTTTGCTCGATGGGGTTGGATTTAGTAGGGCCTCTCCCTGTGGCGTCCGGAGGACGCAAAACTATAATTGTGGCCATAGACTACTTTTCAAAGTGGATTGAAGCAGCCCCTCTAGCAGGAACAACATCAAAAGCTGTTATAAAATTCATTCTATCCAACATCTGTTGCAGATTTGGTGTCCCACAAAAGATAACAACAGACAATGGGCCACAGTTCGACAATAGGGAAATGGAAATTTTATGTGCCTCAAGGGGTATACAACATTATTTTTCTTCACCTTTCCACCCACAAGCAAATGGGCAAGTTGAAGTGGCTAATAGGACTATACTGTCCGGTTTAAAGAAGAATTTGGAAGGGGCTGCTGGGAAGTGGCCTCGTTATCTACAAGAGGTCTTGTGGGCCTACCGGACAACACCTGGGGCTGCAACACAAGAGCCACCCTTTGCATTGGTCTATGGGATGGATGCAGTAGCTCCTATAGAAGCAACTCTCCCATCATTTCGTGTTCACAACTTCTCCGAACATGCTAACGAGGTGGCAATCAGAGGTCAACTTGATTTGATAGAAGAAAGACGAGTTAAAGCTCACCTTAGAGTTGCACACTATCAGGGCTTGATGAGAAGCAGGTTTGCTTCCAAAGTTAAAAGAAGAGATTTCCAACCGGGGGACAAGGTATTGAGGAAGGTCTTCTTACACACTAAAGAAAAGCTGTTCGGAAAGATGGCCCCAACTTGGGAGGGTCCGTATATGGTTGTTGAGAGAATTAAACCTGGAACATATTGGTTGGAAGACAAAGATGGAAGAGTTTTGACTCATCCTTGGAATATCGAGCATCTCCAGATATACTTGGAATAACATTTGTGTAAATATTTACTTGTTTAAACATCCATGTAAATATTTGGGGGCATACTCTGTCCTCCCTGGTGGCACGGGGAGGTTTTAATGAGGTGTCCGGGCTTTTGAATGAAATTCGATGCCTTCTTAAAAATTTTCCAAGTGTTTTAAATTTTGTTCTTTGTCATACTATCCGGATTGAAATAACTAAGGGCTATTTAAACTCTAGCCGGAGAACTTAAACACTCTCACTATGAAATATTTAAAGGCTATTTAAACTCTAGCCATCGAAATTGGAACAAACAATGAAAGAAGATGAGATTTGTGCAAAACAGAAACATTCATTGAAATAACTTAAAGTGCCTTGGCCTTCCTAGGACTTTTGAATGGTCAGAGTAAAACAAAAAACCTATCCGGTCAGATACCGGACACAATTACAAAAAAGAACGCCTTGGCCTTCCAAGGACTTTAGTCTGAATAAAAAGTAAACAAAGTAAATCATGAGTTAAGGTTGAGCCTTTGAAGATGGCTCACCTTCATCTACCTTCTTTCCCTTAGGATCGTCTTTCCCTTCGCCAATTTTCTCCCAGGTGTGTTCTTCTTCATCTGAGGAATCACTAGAGTAGCCATACCGGTCGCCTTCGGCCATCGTATGATACGGGAGGTCTTCATGCTCAACATGAAGCCATAAGTCCCCTAGGTTCATCTTCGGAAACTTCTCATGGAAGAGTAGAACCATGTCAGACCTCACCTTGGCGTACATTTCCTCCTGGCTATCGATCATTCTGGTAGCATAAGCATTGATCTTGGCTTGGATCTTGGCCTCCTGCTCCTGTAGCAAAGTGGTTTTCTCCTCAGTAGCCTTAGACACTGTATTCTCAAGAGCGATTTTGTCATTAGTCAGGTTGGTGATGATTTGATCCTTGGCTTTGGATTCTCCCTTTGAGGTGTTAAGGTCTTTCTCCAGACCGGACAGCTTCTCCCGGAGATCTTTAATGGTTTCCTCTAAAGTGGCGACTTTTGTGGTGCTTGTCTTTTGGTTTCTCTTCAACTCCTCGTTTTCTTCCTTTAACATGTCAGCATTGGAAGTGGCAGTGCGAAGGTCATCAGATAGCTTCTCTTTGTTAGACTTGAGATCTTTGATGATATCAGCCTGATTTCGAACTTGTTTCTCCAACACAAGTACAGGCTGAACGTTTCTCAACAAAGAGTGGGCTATGGGATCCCTTTCACTAGAAACGCTAAAAGTCTTACCATTAAAAGTGACCGTGTTGGAGGTGCTTGGAGGAAGGTAAGGCCCTGCAAAGTCATCTCTGGGAAGGTTGAGGAAGTATTCACCAAGCTCACCAAGACCGGTGATGTCTACTCCATCGATGTTGATATCTCCCCCCTCAACCTCATTAGTATGAAAGTCGCCCGGAATCTCCTCGGCATGCGTTGGGTCAGCATGGACAGAAGGCTCCGGAGCCCGGAGAGAAAGCTCGTCTCCCTTAGAAGTTTTCTTCTTCTTGGCCTCCCGGTCTGTGCCTTTGCTTCCCTGTTTACGATTCCTCTTAGAAGCCCTTGGAGGTTTTGGGAGGTTCGCTTCTTGTTTCTCAGTCTCTTGCTTCACCACTTCTAGGAGAGCAGCATCAATTTGGCTCTGGGCTGGCCTCTCCGGATCTGTTGGAGCATCCTTCTCTGCATCAGGAGGGTTAGCATCACCCACCACCTTTTTGCCCTTCTTCTTCTTGTCTTTCATCTTGCTCGGGGCTTTGGCCCGGCCTGGCAGGAAGAGTGTCCCATCTGGTTCATGGGTCCTCTTAAGCACAACGTCCGGAGGAGGCTGGGTGGTGAGCTCCTCCCAAGTCAAGTCTCTCCGACCCGTGGTATTCCACAGGTGAGACCTTGCCAAGTTGCCACTGGTAAAAGCAGTATGGAATCGATTCCCCCATCTCTCAGCAGCCCAGGCATTAATCTTGCCACAAGTAACCTGCCCGGCTTTCTGATAGTCACTAAACTCCTTGGGCAGTACTACCAAGGAAAAAGTGAGACCCATTAGTTCGAACTACGTTAGAAAAGAAAGGAAGAAACAAAAGTATAAAGTAGAGGACTTACGGTCACTCCTCCACCTGCTTCTGAGGAGGCTTGGGTTCTCTCTGGATTTGATCTTCTTGCCGTTCTCCTAGGCACCACTGACGAATAGAAATTGGGTCCTCCAATTCCTCTCTGCCTCCAACAGATCATCCACCGCCTTGAAGTCATCCCCCATGTTAAAGTGGTAAAAGGGGATGTGGTGGTTTCTACACAGGCTGGCCACTGCAGCAAACTCCTCCATTGGCAGAGGGATCCCGGACAGCCTTGATGCCATAGCTCGGTCAGAGTTTTATTAGATGGAAATATCTGACAATCTCTGGGTCTAATGGGAACCTGAGCCCCCAATTGAATAACTCCGTGAATATGACCACTTCGCTTAACTTGCAATCCATAGGAGTCTCCGGGTGTATAGGAATCCTGATCTTTACGTTTTCTGGTATGCCCCACTTCGTACGCATCCTGCCCAGCTCAGCAGTATGGATGAATGCGTAGTTGATTTTTTGTAATGAGAGGAGGTAATTAACGCTGACCTTGTGAAAACAAGGCCCCACTTTTCCTTCTAGGCTCTCCGGCAGATCCGGATGCCTCAAGTACAATTTCTCCTTGCCCTTATCCTTCTTGGAAACTATCACTTTGCTGGTCTAACCGGAGGGCTCAGACTCAAATGGGGCCTCTTCAACAGAGTCCTCCATCACTTCCTCCATAATTGTTGAAGGGATTTCATCAGTTGTAGTGGGGGGAGGGTTCAAATTTGATTCAGCCTTGTCTCCGGACTGATGGGTCTCAGTACCCCTTTGATTTCTGCTCTCCGGTAGAGTGTCTGGAACAAAAATTTCTTGTTGAAGATTTGGATTGGAACCCTCCGGTCCGGACAACCTGTCCTTGGGGGCTCTAATAGGCACCTCTGATCTGGTGCTGTTGTCCTTTGCCCCCGACTTAGAGGGAGTGTTTTTAGACCCTTCTCAGGAGAGTGCTCCATATCTGATCCCATTGCAATGAAGGGAGAGGGTTTTTTAAGGCTAGTGGCTGTAACTCCTGGCTCGACATCAGGCTCCGATTCCTAAATTGAGGAACCAGAGATTATGGGGGAGAGGTTGGTTTGAAATAGTTTTCTAGGCTTAGTGCCTTTGGAAGAAGAAGAGCCTCGGTATGACTCGGTGGCATAGGTGATTGGTCTATCAACAGGCGAGGTGGGTAACCCTGCTGCGATCCGTCTTTCTCTTTCGACTTTTTGAGCCTTCTCTAACTCAGAAAGGTTGAGCCACCCGCATTTGACAAGAGCGTTCCTCGCTGTAAACATAAACTATCAAACAAAGTTTTTGCTTTAGAGAGAGAAAGTTTTGAGAGATTTTGCAGAGTAAATTTGAAGGAGATGGTAAAACAGTAGAAAATGAGTTTGTATTTATAGTAAATCTGAAAAAGGAAGTTGATTCCTAGGAGAATTCGAAAAGTTTGGCAATGATTAAAAGACGGCGCTGATGTCACTACCTTTAATTAAGAGGTTGCTTTTCGAAGAAGGTGGGTTCGAAATTCAAGGTGAAAAAATGGCTGAAGCAACCAATTAGAGAACGACACGTGTCCCACGAACTCTGGCAAAAACTGTTTTGAATTCGTGAAGCTTTATCTGTCCGGATAAACCCATAGCCCAAATTGGCAAACCTGTCCGGATAAAAACTACCCCTGATGTCGGACTGTTTTTCAGATCTTTGGCAAGAGTATTTGCACAAACACCTAAAAAAGGGGCTCCTGATGAGTCTGAATTCTGCATGCTCCCCGGACAAGGACAGTTCGGTCCAATACCTCCGGACCGGACAGATCACTTCGAACACTCAGACCATAGGACTGTTCGAACTATGACAAAAGTACTAAAAAACCTAAACACTTCTTGACTAAGCTACTTGCTCTCTTACTTAAGAGATCATGAGTCTTTGAACATGACCCGGGTCCATTAAACATGACCCGAAAGCCCATAAGGGCCCAAACATCAGGGTATAAATACCCAACCACCTGCATTAAGTGTCGGTAATGAGAATTAACTGCTACCAGCCAGCTTAATTATCTCTCTACTCTCTACTCTAAACACATAACACCCACATACTACTGTAAAACACCAACCAAATTACGAGCCTACCTTCAGGCGATAATTATTCACACCAAACAAGACTCTTTTAGTGAAAGATTTGTAGCCACAATAGGCAGACCCTTCTCCATCATCGTAACATAGGCTTGCTAAACAATATTTTATAGAGGGTCCCTCTCAAAACCAAAAACCCGTATTCTTTAAAATTCAAATTCTTAGCTAGGCTTTTGTATTCGGTAAGCCTTTCTTTAGTAATAAACTCTTGGATACCATACCTTCAGTCTTGAATGACTATCCTTGATATTTGGAAAAATTTCCGCATTTTCAACTTCCATTTCGAGGGTCGTTGTTATGATAGGATATTCTTGCACCAAAATCCAAGGGTATGCCTCAAAATATGCAACAATAGATAAAGAGTCAGCCTTTGAATTTTCGGTTCTTGGCACGTGTTCATACTCTACACATTTAAAGCAAGCACAAGCTTATCTTAATACTTGCAAATACTTCTACAACTGTTATTTTTTGTTTCAGATTGTCCCTGTTCTTGATGGATGAGCAATTGCGAATCACTTATCAATCGAATTCTTTTGGCACAACATATTTGAGCAAGCCTTAACCACATATTGCCCCTTCATACTCAACTTTATTTTTTGATGCATTGAAACCAAAACATATGGCTTGATACATTAAGTCTCAAATGGGGATAGTAAACAAATTTTTTCCTCACAGCCCATCATACTAGATCCTTTTTTGTCTGAATTACCCATTGTTTTCCAGGTTTATTGATTGGAGATTCTACGTAGGGTATTTACGAATGGAACTCAACCAAGAAGTCTGTTACAACTTGTGCCTTAATTTCTGCCAAAGGAGAAAATTCAATTTCATAATCCTCCAATTCCGCATACCACTTGGTCATTCGACTCGATTCATTAGGTTTTTGCAATATGCTTTTAAGTGGAAAAGAAGTTCAAATTGTGATGAAGTGCGCTTGAAAATAAGACCTTATTTTTCTGGCTACTATTACCAAGGAAAAATCCAACTTTATTTTAACTTTAGGTATATTTTTTCAGCATCCAACAAGCTTTTACTAATGTAATAAACTGGGCGAGGGTAATTTTCAACCTCCCAGACTAATACTATACTCACAACATGATCGAATACCGTCATTTATACATAAAGTCTTTTTCCGATGACTGGTTTGAATAGAGTTATTGGCAAAAATAAATGTCTCTTGATTCCAAGGAACGCCTTATTATAGTTTGGGGACCAATTGAATTCCTTTTCATTTATTAACCCTTAGAAAAATTATGCACATTTATCCGATGACCTCGAGATAAACCTATTATAAGTTTCCAACCTTCCAGTTAACACCTCAACTTCTTTTGTGTACCGGGGAGGGTCTATAACCAACAATGCATCTATTTCCACTGGGTTTTCCTGGATCCCTTTCTTATTAACATTGTACCCTAAGAAATTTCTTGATCGTACTCCAAAAATGGACTTCTCTTGAATTACCTTTAAATTTATGGCTTCTAAATTAGAGAAACTTTATTTGAGGTCAAGTAGATGATCCTCTTCCCTTGGATTTTTTACCATCATGTCATCGTTATAAAATTATACATTTCTCCCAATTTGACTGAAAAATAATTTATTGACCAAGTGTTGGTAGGTAGCCCCATGATTCTTTAAATTGAATGGTATTACCTTATAACAGTGCAGCTCTCGGTCAGTGATAAACATGATATGATCTTGTTCATTCGAATCCATTTGTATATGATTGTACTCAACAAAGACATCCATAAAAGATAATAATTTGTTTCTCGATATGAAATCCACCAACTGATTTATCCGAAAACAGGGAAAAGATCCTTGGGACATGCCCTATTAAGATATGTGAAATCAATACACATTCTCCATTTACCATTTTTATTTTTTACGAGCATCGGGCTTGCTGTCCATAATGGATACCGAGATTCCGAGATATGCCCCATTTTTGTTCGTCTGTCTACCTCTTTAACAATAGTTCCAGATTTATTTATAGAAAAAGTTATTATTCTTTGTATTACTGGGCCCACATCGGATCACAAAAGTAGCCTGCGACTAATGACACTAGCTATCATGCCTGTCACATATTCCTGACAAGGTGAATACATGCAAATTCTTTGATAAGAAAGATGACAACTCTTCTTTCAAATCAGATGGAAATTTGGCCCCAATTCTGACAATTTTCCCATTCGCTAAGCTATGCACTTTAACCTCTTTGATGGGGATCATTTCAATATGAGTCTCTTAGACCATCTATCTTGTTCGGATTCGAAGATGACTCAAGTAATTTTTATTTCTTTTTAGTTGCCACATACTCCCGAGACTTTGGAGTAAAAGTAGTGACATAACATTCCCTGGCCACTTTCCGGTTGCTCTGAACTACCCCTACTTGACCACCAACTGCTTATTTTAAACACTGATGAATCATGGATGTAACTGCATGCATTTTTATATCCAAGATCTGTTAAAGATGGTGTTATAAGGGTTCGAACAATCCACCGCCACAAAAAAGATTCTTATCTTTTTCTTAAATGGTAATTTTCTAAGAATTTCCTCTCTTTCAAACTCCTCAATAACATCTACAGATTTGCTTGTAAACTCTACGATGGTTATATTCGATCGGAGAATAACATATGGTTCTTCATTTTTTTTATAGGTGGACAAAAATAAAATATTGGCTGAGCTACCAATGTCTATCAAGATTCGTCAGATTTTTATTCACTCAATAGATGCCCCTATTACCATGACATCCTCATGTAGCCCTGCAACATTCCTTAAATCATCTTCGTCAAAAAATACGAAAGGGGAAGTGTTTCAGTACAAGTAATAATACATATTCCCTTCTGGTTGAATGATCAAGCTAACCATATGCCTGTTCCCGAAATAACTTGAAGGTGTTGTCATCCTGTCTCCTCCTTAATGATTCAAGAATTGACACAATTTGGAAACCCTACTATTATTCTAAGTTATCATATTAATTCGACCTTGATCCAGATCATGATCCAAATATTAAGAATCCATATTGAATTGTTCAATAATCACCATTATACTTTCCTGTTTGAGAGCTTCTGTGATTTGCTATCAGACAACAAGTGAAGCTGTTTGCGCCCCACTTGTTCTTCGCTATGATATGTTACTCACTTGTCTATTTCCCAGTTATGATTTAATAAAAGTGGTTAACTTCCCATTTTCAATTAATAATTGTATCTCATACTTTAAAGTGATACAATCCTTAGTATCGTGTACTACATCATTATGGTACTTGCAGAATCATGTATTTTGATTTTTCCTTGGAGTCTAGATAGGTGCATGTCTTTGGAATCGTATAAAATATTAGACCTGTCACAAATAGTTTCAACATTTTCAATCAGCTCTGTGAAATAACTAGGTTGGACCCACTAATTCCCCGTTGACCTCAATTATTTCCCTTGATTAGATTGGCTTGGTCTTGGTCGATGAGAACCCTGTCCGTAGTCTCTTAGATGATTGCTAACTGTATCTTGCGACTGGATACTAGCTTGTGGAAGATGAGTTGAAGGGAAAGTCTACATTGATAAAGGTGTCTTAATCCTTTAGTTTCTTCCATAATGATTTACTTTCCAACTTGATTTAACAAACCACCCCAAGTCATTGCCTTCTTACGGGTCACTGAAGCAACCAACTCACCATCTAACAACCCCTGTCTGAGAGTAGCTATAGTCACCTATTCGAATTAGTGTGCTAGCCCATCTTTGGTGTTCACACAATTTTGGTATAATATTTTAACGATTCATTGGGGGTGTTGCCAACAATTTATTAGTGTATCTCAATTTCCTCTAAGTTCTTTACTTCCATGAATTTACTTTGGAATTTCATTCAAAACATGTTAAAATTCTTTATCGATCCTTGCGGTAATCTCTTATACCACTTTAAGGCGCCATCCTTGAAAGTTTTAGAAAATATTATGCACAACAGTTTGTCATCATGAAATTCTAGAATTACTCAAGATGGTTATTAGGGTCTTGATCCCATCATACTTCTATATTTTTAAAATGTTAAAACACCTTGATAGATGTCCGGAGAGGATTTTTGAAGACAAATGCGATCGCCTTCAATTATGCCATTGACTAAACATGTGATCCTCATTAGAGGTAACAAAAATTCCAGGTTGAGATTGAAGAACTGTGAATTGATCACTCAACAAGTGATCTATGTTATGGTCAGCTGACCCTTTCATTTTTCCCAGATATTTTTTCTTTTTCCCTTAGCCATTTCGAATCATCTTCTTTCCCGAAGAATCGTTCTTACTCGTATTTTTCGAGTGTTTTTAGTCTGAAGTTTCCCTTTCGTTTTCTTGCAAAATTGATCAATACTTGACGAAGAGGAGAAGACTTTTGACTCTGTCGTAGAGCCATTAATATATTTTGATTGGAATAATGTTTAACTCGACACTCTTTTTTAGATTCTTGACGGACTTTGGGAGACTAGTCATCCTGACCTTGCTTTGGGTTATGCTGGGTTATAATATGGCTCATAAAATTTGGGATAATCTGAAGGATTCTGTCCCCTTAAATCCTTCTCAGCCTGTCTCTAGGCTCTCAATACTTCAATTTATGCTCATAACTGATCACGCTCCTCGTGTATAAAAATCCTTTATTCAGTATCGTTATTTACATGAGATGTGTGCACATGCTCATATTTGAATCTAACCTTCTCATTTTCAAGAGAGGGATCTATCGGCATATCACGAACCATGATCCAAATAAATCCAAAGGTAAACTTTGTATGTTAGGTTTTTGATATTACTATCCGAGTACCTTTCTTTATGCTCCCATTATGGTCGCCAATATGATAAGGTGTAAATTAGTTCATAGGTTATTTAAGTAATTGTCTGAGTAATGTATTAAATTTAAGGTAGAAGGTAGAGAGATAATTGAGCTGTTTTATTTAATGCTTAGAGAGATAAAGTCTTTACCCTCTTAAATTATGTTCTTTAGAGCTTTTATAGGCTATTTTTGAGTTAATGGGCTAATCGAGTCGGGTCATAGACACGGGTCAAACCCATGTAACAAAAGATCCTATTAATTATTTAATTATACATTTTATAATAAGTAATGATATAGAAAACACGCAGTTGAGTCAAAAGGTAAAAGAACATTATACGTGTAGCATTTATCTTAGGTCTAAATTTCCCCTCGAGAAAATACGACCCTACCGTCGTTTACCTTACTCAAATATTTTTTATCTCCATCACTAATAACAAAGTTAGCAATTATGAAATACTTATAATTAAGACCATGCATAAGACTATGGAATGGGAAAGCAAACATCTTTCATTTGGTGGAGATTGATCTTAATTCAAACTACATTGATGTTTTTACCTACTTACTGGATTCAATGTTGTTAATTGCCTAAGACTATTATAAATATAATAGAAAGGCTATTCAATAGATTTTGTGGGGATCTATAGTAGATTTTAATACCATTAATTGGATCGGATGGTCTAACCTTTGTAGACCTTATAAATATGCAATTGATTTCTGGACAGATAAATGGTGTAGTTCATTTCCTTTCATAATCCTATATGGTAATGAAGACAACAACTTGTATTCTAAAGACAATGTCAACTTCTTATGCGATAGAGATGGCTGAATATTGGATAATCTCAGGAATTTTGTTCTACCATCAAATATATAGATAATCCACAGAACTTGTATTAAGGAGAATAAGAAGGATATTATAAAATAGACCTTATGCATTGATGGTAAATTTACAACCAAAGACACTTGGAACAAATTGAAAAGTAAAAGAAACAAATCTAATATGTCCAAGAGAATTTGGCATAGTATAACTCCTAAAAATGTTATATTTTTCTATGGAGGGTACTAAACTATTGGATACCTGTAGATCTTGTTCTTAAAAAAATGAAACTTATCTTGGTTTCGAAACGCTAATTTTGTAAAAACTCTGAAAACATCAACCACTTGTTTCTGTCATGTATGATTTCATGTGAAGTATGTAATTACTTTTCAAAATTATTTGGTATTAGATTATAAATACATATTAATATAGCTTACCTAATAATAAGCTAGTTTTGGTCTCTAAACAAATATGTACATGCTAGAACAATCATACCTATTATAATACGTTGGGTTTTATAGAGGGTTATAAACTGTGCTAAGTTTAATGATTATAGTTATACAATTAGTTCTATTATCAATTACATTAAACATATATTGATTGGTTTAGGTCAAGCCAGCATATTTTAAAATACTCACTGGAGTAAAGACCTGTAGACATAGGATGCTACAATTACTTAACCAAATAAATGAAAGTACTAGTATTTAACTCGATACCACCAATATCTAATATGTACAAATTAAATATTGATGAATCTTGTTTGCTTAATGGTGAGGCTAGTCGAGGATGATTAATAAGAGATAATAAATGTGACATAATAGCTAGTTTTGGAAAATTATATGATAAAATTACTCTTATTTTGGCTAAGGCAAGAGCTTTGTTAAATAGTCTATTGATTTGTAAAGGTATAAGAATTGACAATCTAGACATAAAAACAGATTCACAAATCCTGATAGAGATGTTAACCAAAGGTAAATCTCCATGAGGTTTAAAGCCCTTGCTAAATTATTGTAGGAAGATTATAACATCTAACATTGCATTAGCTCATATCTTTAAAGACCAAAATAAGGTAGTTGATTGGCTTGCGACAATAAAATAAAAATTGAAGTTGGACTTTAACCAAAATCAAACCCCAAATCAGATTAGGGCAATCATGTTATTCGAAAGCATTGACCTGTGATATATTAGACTACAAGATTGATGGTTTTTCTAGGTTTATTTTTTATGGACCAGTCTTTGATACTAAATCTTAATCTGAATGATAAACTTGTAGATCAGCTAGTTCTATGGTTAAAATGCTACTAACAATCACTAGCATGTATTACCTGACTATTTAGAGTTGACAAGATGTTGTTGTAGGTATTATCTCCAAAAAAGTAACAAAGCTTAGTTTCACACACCATTAAGAAAAAAAAGATGGATACATATATCACAAAGGGAGAATCAAAGATGGATCTCATAAAATTGTTTGAAGAAATTTAGAAAATAATATTAAACCAGTCGATCGAATCCGATAAAATACCTAAAATCAATTGTCCTTCAGAGTACTGATGTTGAGACCTCAAGTTCTGATACAAGAAGGTTAATTTTGATGAAAATAAAATAAACAATGACAAGATAAAGAGATTTAGGAGGAAAAGAAAGACTTAATTTTGGCCATGGAAATTCGTTGTCAAGCTTATACTTCAATGTTTTTTGCGGCTAATCAAAAGTGAACTTGACGGTTCTTTAACTCTAGTAAGAACAAGTGTACATATAATACCAAGTTACTAATTTGGTAGACGATTCGATTGTAATAAGATTATTAATAATAAGATGACTACTTACTTAAAAATAGTTAGATAAATTAATAAAAAGTATTAAGAATTTTAATTTTTTTATTATTGATGACTAAAAAGTAGAAAATCATATCTACATGGTTAAAATAAAATATGAGAATCTACCAATGACAACTTAACGTCAAATTCATTTACCAATAATCATCCATGTTTGATAAAGTATAGATAATAAGATGATGATAAATGACTTACAAATAACCATACTTGAAAGTACCCCTTAACTGTTTTGTCTCTTTTAATTTTTGTTTTTTTAGTTGTCATATCTTTTAAACCATATATTCAAAAAAATTCAAAAATGCTATTGATTAGTGCGAAACAACTAACATTTTTGTAGTCACGAAAGTATATACATTTTGTGTTGAAAAACTTATAAAACAATTAGAATCTGTTCCAGTTGCGGAAATACGAAAATTTAGTTGCAAAATTAGTATGAAATAAGCGTTTATGTTCAAGTTACGGAAAAACTTGTAATTTAGTTGTTAAATTTTGTTTTGTCCAAATTACGTGTAATTTGGTTGCGAAAAAAAACTCCTAAAATATCACTCAAGGAATTTGTTATGTTTGTATGTAAAAATAAATATATATATATATATATATGTTTTTGGACCTCTTTTAGTTTGGATTGAAAGATACAAAAGTTTCAAGGCTAAAAACCATGGCTAGACACTGGTATTGGCCACCTGTTGCGAAACTTCCATTAAAGTTTATTCGTGCCTAAAATTGATCATATACGTTTACAAATATTGCATAACTGGTCATTCGCTCGTGCCAATTAACCTTTTACTTTTACTTTTAACTTTTTTACCTTTTATGTTTACTAACATACTATTTATTTTTACCAACTTACCATTTACCATTCATCAAACTACCTAATTTATTAGCTCAACCGTGTCGACCAACTGTGGAGGGTATGTTTATTTTCTTCTCCTACCATCACTCTCTCATTCTTAATCTTCTCCAACTCCCACTATGTTACCACATAGTTAATTGGCATGCACTTATGACCATATATGCAACATTTTTAGCTAACTCTTCCATAAAACATATATTTGATTTTACTTTTATTTTGAGTCTTACCAAATAAAAAAACTTATCACTGAAGATTAAATTTTGTTATGATTTAAAAATCCATACAATCTCGTACCAATTTACCATACCTACCTTAAAACCCCACGAGCTTCTCTCCTTGCTCCAAACTCTCTACATTCGCCTCTTTCTAGAACCACTCGATTGACATACCTTTAGAGACCTTAGAATCAAGTTTCACAAACCTCGTTCTCCTTATCTTACCTTATTCTTCTTTTTCACAGCTCAAAGATTCAATTTGACTCCTCATTGCAGCAACCATAGCCATCTTCCAAATATTTGTCACTGTACATAATCCCAATTGAATTATCATCCTCATTTTTCTACCGAGACAATCTCTACTTAAAAGGCTACAAGATATATGTTTTTTTTGCTTTTCCATTTCCTTTTCATTTTATATGATTGTTCTGAATAACCATGATTTCTATAAATTACTCATTTCTTCATTGTCAAATTAACCTAAAACGATAATTTTGTTTATGAAATTTTATTGAAGAAGTCGAATTGTTGATTTTTCTGTTTGATTGCCAATTTTTTTTCTACAAATCAATTAGTTATTGAGTAAACGAATAATCTTGAACAGATTTAGACCAACCACAGCAGTGGGGATGTTTCATCTCTCAAAAGTGCTCCACATAGCGCCACGTCATTATAATCTCCAAATAATTCTTCAAAAATTACGAGCACCACTATATTTATCTTTCTTCCATATAATTCTACCATATAATATCATACCATATATTTTTATATTTTTTATTATTATTTAATAATATAATACATAATATTTATTTCTATTTAAATTTAAAATATAAAAATAAAATTGATTTGATTTTTGAAATACTTAAATTTTTAGTTGAATAAATAATTTACATTTTACTAAAACAACACACGCTATTACTAATCACCTAAATTTATTTGCTTTGTTTCTATTTACGATAAATTAATATCTATATTGTTCCAAAAATTTACGATAATTATTACGAAAAAATTAAAATATAAATCTCAAAAAGTAAAAAATAATGGTATAATTTTATTTTTATTTTTTTAATTACTAAAATATTTCAAAAACTGTTTGAAAAAAAAAATTGAGTGTCTCAATCAAACAAACCAAATCTCAATTTATATATCTAAAAAATTATATAAATATAATTTATATTTTTTTAATTACTTAAATGTTCCAAATATTATTTCAAAAAAACTTAATAAAAAAACTCAAAAAATATTAGTATCACGAATCAAACAAACTAAGTTTCTATCTATAGACCTCAACAAATTATATATCAAGGTATAATTATTTTTTTAATTTATTAAAACATTCCAAAAATTATTTCAAAATATTAAATAATTAAAAAAACTTAAACAAAATAAAATTCAGTGTCCAAACCAAACCAACCAAACCTCTATTCCTAGATTTCAAACAATAAAAAAATAATTGCATAATTTTTTCTAGTTTTTTAACCAAACATTGCATCTTTTAAAGCCAAACTAGCAACAAACGTATGTACAACATACGGCTGCATACGAATCATGTTCATATTTCACCCAAATATACACTTCTGCATACAGTCTTATTGATCATGATTCGTTTAAACGAGTTGCGAATTCCTGTTAAGTGTTTTTCTTTTTGGTAACGCTGTTGTTGCTAATTGATCAGCGAAACTCTCAGGTCCGTTGAAGATACAGCTGTGAAGCATGCCTTGAAGTCATTGAGGAAGCAATATCTACTCGAGGAAGGAGCTCACGCCCCTTGTATTGTCTCTCTAGGCCGATCATCTCTCAGGTTTGATTCGTTCTTTGTGATTGATGGTGTAGTTGTCAATGAAGAAATAATTTTTACTTTCATTAATGAATTGAGTATTGATGTGCTTCATTGTTGTCTACAACTAGATTGTGAGACATTAACTATTATTTCTCAAACAAATTTGTTTGTCTAGTTCTTTCTTATCTATGATCGTGCAGCCGAATTTTGGACCAATTAGTTTTAATCCACAGGGGTTTTAGCTAAAGAATGAACATCAACTCCTCTTAGCCAGTTAGGACATTGTTGGTTGTTGTCCAGTCTGCAATAGACTAATAACCCTGCAAATGGTTATCTCCATTGATATTGTTTGACGTTGGTGGTTCCTGTATTAAATTACGTGTGCTATTCCGGTTGAGTCTGAGTTTCTGATAGTTGTTTAGCATCAGGATTCTTGATATGAATTACTTTGTCCGTCATCTGTAAGTTGCTTATTTATATAGGAGAATAAACTATTATAATCTTGTTGCTTCATATGGATAACGCAACTCCTGTTTTCAGAAAATTATTGTTTAATATTCTTTCTGCGCTTAAGCTGTCTTGTTTGATCCCAACTTTTACCTTTGGCAGGTACGAGATCCCATAAATGTTACCCTCTTAGTCTCGTGCTCTAACCTTCGGTCATATATGTCATGTGCTTACGATTCATCATCTGAAGTGGACAAAAGTCATATTGATCTCCACCTAAAAGAAGAAAGTTGGCTTCAGTTGCAAACTGAAAGAGCTTGTAAAGCTGTTACGAACATTCAGATGCAAATCTTCAAATGGAAAATCGAAGAATGATTCACAAGATGATATCAGATGGATGGAGACGATACTTATATATGCTTTACATTGTCAAAAGAATTGGTATGCATTATCGTTTGCGTTACGTTAATCGCAAGAGTTGATACAACTTTCATTATATAAGAGCTAATTAGGCAAAAATTTATTTGAATTCTCTCTTATTGCTTTTAAAGGTCAATTGATTCACTAATGGCCAATAATCCAACAAAAATACTGTACAATAGGCAAAATTAGCAAGTCTAAAATGGAAGGGTACACGGCAGTGCATATATATCTGCAGCTGGCAAGTAACAAGCTTTTGGGCCAAGCAGATTACTATTGCGGCAGCCATTATACAAGGATGTGATGTCACTGGTGTCTGTTCTTGTCCTTATTTGAGTCTGTTTCTGTTTCTTGTGGAGTAGCCAATCATCGCCATCATCTTGCTCACTGGATAGTGATAGAGGAATGGGAAACCAATCCTCAAACAAAGCCTTGTAAACTGGTTCTTGTTTGTGCTTCTTCCCATTGTTGTATAGGCAATCATCAGCAATTCTAGAAATCTTTTCAGGTAACTTTGCCATCATTGTAGTAGGACCAAAGATCTTTTCAGGCAACTTTGCCACCTTTGGAGGAGTAGGACCAGAGATCTTTTCAGGTAACTTTGCCACCATTGGAGTAGTAGATACAGAGATCTTTTCAGGTAACCTTGCCACCTTTGGAGTTATAGTGCTAGAGATCTTTTCAGGTAACTTTGCCACCTTTGTTGTAATAGTGCTAGAGATCTTTTCAGGTAACTTTGCCACCTTTGAAGTAGTAGTGCTAGGAATCATTAGCTTTGCCACCCTTGGAGTAGTAGCGCTACATATTTTTTCAGGAAACTTTGCCTCCTTTGGGGAGCTAGTACTCACACAAGAGATTTTTTCAAGTAGCTTTTCTTCCTTTGGAGTACTAGTACTAGCCAGGGGTGATATTTTGACATCTGCAATAGAAACAGTTTCATTATTCTGAATTGGTGAAAGGCAGCTATTTTGAACCAATCCAGAAGTAGAATACAAGTTTTCAGCATCAACATCTAATGTTTACCATTAGGCTCCTGGCTGTCTTCAGAAGATAAAGCTTCTCCTGGTCTCTTGTTGCTCTGTTGTGTACCATCAGACAAGTAACAAAGGTTTTCTTTAAAGGGCTTTTCATGCTCTTCTGTAAGACCACTGCCTTCGCGACTCTCAACTTGGGCAACAACTTTGGTTGAAGGAGTTTGATCAGCGAGTTTAGTTGCATCCACTGCTTTCAAGGGTCCGTCTAGGAGAGCTTGAGCTTTAGATGTCTTCTTCTTCTCTCTTTTTTCCTTCTTTTCCAACTTTCTTTGCTTCTTTTCTAACTTTCTTTGCTTTTTCTCCTTCTTTTCATCGGTGAGTTCTGTTTCAGCCTTCCTTTTATGGCTTCGGAGCTTGATAGCACCATAGTAAAAGATTTAGACTAAAGGCCACAGTTGGAAGACAAGCACATAAAAAAGACCATTTACTCCAAAACAGTTTTTACATGTTACACATTCACACATCAGGCAGTAAGAGAATCAATACATCGCAAGTATTACGCGATAATAGGTTGAGCACAATCATAATAGATAATGGGGGTTTGCTCAACGAACCTTAATCGGATCGATCAAGGACTCATCGCGCACCCTGTTCGCAATGGCCAGGTAGGGAAAACACCGAGACATATTGGTGGTATTCGATTCCGCGTGGGAGATGCGAAAAAGGACTAGTTTTCTTCGAACCCTAGGCGTTCGGAAAAACAAAGCTATAGAGGAAGAGTCCCTCTATAACAACAGATGCAGTTTTCAAAAACCGAATATCTTTTGAATCGTGGATTAACGAATCGAGAAACCCTAGAACCGTAGATCTGAAAATCGGTAACAGAAAACGAAGATCGAAGAAAGGGTTTTCGCTTATCAAATCGAGGACTGGAATGCGATTAGGTTTTCTCTTTGAAATCTAAAGAGAAACGAGAGGAGGGGGTCGAGATCCAAAGAAAGAGAGAGGTAGATCGAGAAATTTTTAGAGAGAGCTATCCAGAACGCATTCAAATTATAGGCCTCGCTCTAGTTTTGTATAATTATGGGCTTAACTAAAATGAGGTCGGTTTTTCTAAACGGTTTGACTAAATTACGGTCCAAAAAATGTTAACCATTCTTAAAATATAGGGAATTTTTTAATTCAATAGTTAAAGACGGTTTTACCAAGAATTTTTATTTTTGTGTTATAGCGGAATGTGGGTATGGTTAGCCAAATGTAGAAGAACACAAAATTATTCCTCCAAATAACCCTTTTATACTCAATCTTTAAGAAAAATTTCAAAAACTCCCAAAATTCAAAAACTCATAAAATTTCAAAAACTTCAAAAACTCACAAATAAACACTTGAACCTCAAAAAATCATTACTTTTTTTTTTGTAAATTCGGAATAATCGAAAGATGGACTCTGAATGTGAGAAGCTTGCTGAGGAGTATGAGACTCCAAATATGGTAGTTGTTCTAACCAATCTATTTAGAAAAGTTTCCATTTTGGTAGACCTTCTACATTTAGAAAGCTAGAACCCGAAGTGTCCCGCCGGTTTCAACCATCTAAACCGGCGGGGACTATGAACATTCATAATAAAAACTATGAAGGTTCTCCGCCGGGGCCCACCATGTCCACCCGGCGGGTTCATCGAGTCCCAACCACCGGGTTGGAAACCCTTACCCGACGGGGTTGTTACCCTGTACCCGGTGGGGCCAACTCCCTTGTTTTTTTGCAGATTATAAGTTTTATTTTATGTTTGGTCCCCGCCAGGATATATTATTGGAACTGCCGGGGGTAGATAGTTCCACCGCCGGTGTGCGATTATGAAACCTCCGGGGTCAACCCCTGTGTTTTTTCCCCAATGTAGTTCGATTTTGGCCCCGACCCCCGACGGGTGGTGAATTGTCAACCGGCGGTTGACAATAGCCTCGTCGGGTTGAGAATTTTCAACCGCCGGTTTAACAATGTCCCCGCCGGTTGGAACCATATAGAACCGGCGGGGCAACATCCTTCAATGTGTGAATTTTCTAACCGTTGGGTTGGGGTTGGCTTATTTTATCTATGCTCGTATTTGATGGTTTTTTTCCACATAGGGTGAAGAGTTAAAGAGTGGAGATGGAGGGTTAAAGGATGAGTCAAAGGATGATTTGACTAGTTCGTGCATGGCGAAGGTGGAGGAGGAGGAAATACCGGTGTCTTGCTCCAATGATTAGAGCGAGTTGTTCAACACCAAATCTCACTAATACTCCCAGGAAGACCTGATTGAATGGGTTAAGGAAATCGTATTAGATAACGGGTTTGTGATTATTTTACGCCGATGCGATAGATACGATCGTAAAACTCCGAGAGTAGAGTTTGCGTGTGAAAGATCTGGAGTTTACACAAAACTGGTAGATCCCAATGATCTAAAGAGGAAGTCTACCGGAACGAAAAAATGCGGATGCCCGTTCGCCCTTAAAGGAAAGAAGATGGGTGATGATTTATGGGGAATAGAGGTTGTGTGCGGCGTTCACAATCACGATACTACATCCTACAAAGAAGGTCATTCCTACATGGGACGCTTTCAAAAAATAGAGATGGATTTCGTGGTTAATTCTACGAAAATGGGATCCCGTCCTCGTGATATTCTTGGTGGAGTGAAAAAATTGAACCCTAAGAATTCTTCTACAATGCGCACCGTGTACAACGCATTACTAAAACACCGGAAGCTCGAGAAAGGCGGTCGGTCGCAATTCCAATACTTGTTGGGTGAACTAAAGCAACTAAACTACTACGAATTCCATAGAAAGTCTGAAGACGGAAGCGATATCATAGGCGAGCTTTTTTTTGCGCACCCGGTTAGTTTGGATTTGTTACGGACATTTCTGAACGTCATTTTAATGGATAACACGTACAAGGTGATCAAATACGGGATGCCGTTGTACGAGGTCGTGGGTGCGACTTGTACGGGGAAAACATTCTACATTGGATTTGCGTTTATGTCAAATGAAAAAATCGAGACCTACAAGTGGGTGTTAGGATGCTTACATTCGTTGATGGTAACTCACTCCATCGAATTACCATCCATTGTTTTGACGGATAGAGACTTGGCGCTTGTGAATGCGGTGGAGGAAGTGTTCCCCAATGCAGCGCACATGTTGTGTCGATGGCACATCAACATGAACGTCCTCGGAAAAACAAAAAGGATCATAAAGGAGAAGAAAGTGTCCAATGCCTTTTTGAAAGTGTGGAATGAAATGATGTTGGCAGAAACAGAATTAGCCTACGAGAACTACCGGTCGGAATTGCACCGCGACTTCAAAGAGTATCCGGAAGCGATTGTGTATACCGAAAGTTGGGTAGGGCCGTACGGTAACAAGTTTGTCACGTGGAGAACTAACAAGTGGATGCATTTTGGTAACCAAACCACAAACCACGTGGAGAGCGCTCATTCGAGCCTCAAGCGTTTCATCGGTACGAGCAAAGGTAACTTTGAATCTTTTTGGTTGAAGTTGCATACTTTGATCGAATTGCAACACGGGGGCATCAAGGATTCCTTTGAAAAGAGCCGGTTGTTGGCCATACATAAATTCACAAACATTGTGTACGGTAAACTAAAAAACAACATCTCCCACTATGCAATGGAACTTTTGGCCGACGAAGTCGAATGTGCCCGCAACATGACAATTGCACCGGATATGCCTTGCGGTTGTGTCATACTAACTACGCACGGTATGCCTTGCTCCCAAGAAATCTATGAGTTTGTTGTGAAAGGCATAGAGGTGCCGCTTGAGTTGTTTCATGAACATTGGAAGAGGTTAGACATCCTAGTTCGTACCAACCTCTCGACGAATGAGCAACTTAAAGCCAAACTTGACAAACTAGTATGCGATGTCATGGCGTCCAATGACGAAGTACGCATAGAGCACGTTTATAAACAATGGTTTGCCATCGTCCATCCCGAAACAACTAACATTTTGGAGCCATTGGTTAAGCAAAAAGCGCGCGGTCGTCCACCTAACAAACGTAAGTTATCTATTGCCGCTGATGATACATCCACTAAACGCGACAAAATTAGGCACGAGTATGTGCTTCAATCAGAAAATGCTAGTACGCCATCCTTACTTGGAGACTTCAAACTTCCAACCGCAACCTCAAGTAAAGGGAAAAAAAAGAAGGAGCTTAAACGTGGTTCGGAAACCGCCCCCGCTCGTACGAAAGGTAACGATATTCTAATGCAAGCAAGTGGGACAATGCTTAGTAGTGGAACGGTGGGTTGTAGGTCAAGCTCTACGATGCCGGTGAAGGAAACTTTTGTAGACCCCAAAGGATACATGAACCAATTCCCCATCTATTTTAGGCCTTTCGTAGAGTCCATTAGCGATGTTAAATCCGATGGTCATTGCGGGTACCGCTCGATAACGTACGCCTTGAACGGGTAACAAGATGGGTGGATGTTGATAAGGGATGCCCTTTACAACGAGCTGATGGATTACGCATCCGTCTACGTTAAGATTTTTACTAGCATGGAGGATTTGATTGATGTTGCGGAGCGTGTGAAAGGTTCTAGCGATGTGGGAACGAAGGACCATTGGATGTCCATGCCCGAGATGGGAGTAGCAATTGCATCTGCGTTTAACTGCATAATCCATTACGTTGGGCTATTCCGAAATATTGATGTCGGCTTCACTTTTCTTCCGCTAAGAGGTGCACCTCCTCAGATACCAAACCGGTTGGAAATCGGATTGGGTTGGGTCAACTCCAACCATTTCGTGAACGTAAGTATTCATACAAGGGGTATGTTAATGGTAATTTTAATATCAAAAAATTTATTTTATCGTGTTTTCGTTTTGTAGCTTGGGATTAAGGCGGAGGCCCCATGCGCTAGGATACATCCTTGTTGCTTAAAGTTGCGTTCACCAGAAGCAGAAGGTTGGGCATTGCCGATTGCATCTCGTTGCAAGAAATACGAAGAGCTTAAAAATAATTACCCCGAAGTAACCGATTTATCCGCTTTTTCTTGATGACTAGACGATTGTAACGAATGTAAACCCTGGATGGTTTTTATGTTTTTATAGTTTGTATGTTTGGATGTTTTTTATGTTAAAAACAATAACACTTAAGCTTCTTAATATGCCGATTGCATTAAAACATTACACTTTAATTTAAACCATTGAATAATTAGAAATACATAAGCACATAAGATAAACCAAATGATAGATAAGCTAACTCTGAGTTAGCATTGCACATTTAGTTTTACGGGGTCGGATAGTTCATTCCATACTCAAACCTTTTCTCGATTGAATATTCGTCTTCATCACTACTTCCTTCGGGAGTTGAGTACGTTTCAACGGCGCTAGCTATTGCGTCGGCAATTTCTTCCTCCATTCGCTGTATCGCATGTGACACCATCTCCTGCGTAATTGTACTCTGCAATCCCATGTCGAATACCTTTCGGACTTTGGTTCGGACTACCCAAGGAAGTAACTCGATATGTATAGTCACTGTTTTAAGATAAGCTAACCTATCGGCGACTTCTTCGCGGGCACGTGGTCGGGGCATTAAACATCGTGGACACGATGCCTCCCTACCGTGGTTGAAGAACATTATGCACAGAACCGCATCGACGAAACCAGGAATCTCCTCTTGCATCGTAGCTTTGACGAAGTCGAATGCGCATAGGAGGCTTGCATCTTAGTACACATTCCAGCCGGAATCACCCATTGTTATAACTTAAGTGTTTAGTTTCATAGTCGGATTACAGTATTTATAGAGTACATGTATGTGGTTCAATCATAAAAATAATGAGCGGGAAATGGTGTTATTTTCCCCACTTATTATTTGTTTATTAGCGGGAGTCTCATTAGGTTGGTGTTTGAATTTGGCGGGAAATTAAAATTGGCGGGACTTATTTTGGTGGGAGTTTATGTGCCAAAGTATTTGGGGGAGTTTAATTTTCTTTAGATGAATGTATGTTCTATTGTTTGAGGTTGAGGTTTAATGAATGAATCTCCTTAGATGAATGTATGTTCAACTCGAATACGGTGATATGTAAAATACATTAACATTGAACAACAACTAGAAACCCAAACATAACAACTTAACATTACATAAAAAACGAGGACAATACGCAACACATATAATAATAAACATAACAACTTATAACAACATTACGCAACATAAATAATAAAAACACGTTCGAATACGACAGATTGCACTATTAGTAGTCGTAACGTAAGCTGTGTAAAACATCGTCGCCATCCTCCCTTGCCATAACCATATCCTCCACATATGCTACCATATCCCTAGTGATATAGTCGCAGACAGTCATGTCCCAGATCTTTACCGCCTCCTCTTTTATTCTTCGCGGCATAAACAACAACTTCGTGAGGGGCTGGACAAAAAGGTACCGTGTCTTGATTTCGTCACGGCTGCACACAACGACACCTCCAGTTTCTAAATAGCCGTAGTTGTAATACATATGACACAAAACCCTTTCAAAAAATGCATCACTCCTATCTTCACCGAACTCGGCCCGGGAATCCTTCACTGCTACAAGCATATAGTAGTCTTCATTAGTGGTAAACTCCATTTGTTTCTAAGTTTTTTATGGATGCCATGTTGCTCGTTAACACTTGTATATTTATAATGGTATTATTTTATTGGCGGGAGTTTCATTTGGCGGGAGAGTCATATGGCGGGAATTATATTTTGGCGGGGCAATAAATTTCTCTAGGTCCCCACCGGTCCTATAATTGTCACCCGCTGGTTGACAACTCCCCGGCGGGGTCGAAACTTCCCGGCGGTCCGCAATTTTCATCCCGCCGGGGAAGAAGCCCACATTTAAACGAATGTGAGAAACCCATACTGATACACGGCCCTGCCGGGTCAGATATTGACGACCGGCGGGGAGGAAACACCCCCGCCGGGGCTGAATTTTCATACCGGGGGGGGGGGGGGGTGTCACTCCATCCTCTACAAAATGTGATGATGGATTGTCGACGGCTTCTCCGCCGGCCAAGCATTTGTCAACCGACGGTTGACAATGTCCCCGGCGGTTGACAATGTCTTCGGCGGTATAAGGGACCACCCCCGCCGGGTAGTTTATTCACCCCGACGGGGGAACTATTTTCAACCGTCGGGGAAGTTGTCAACCGGCGGTTGAAAATTATTCCACCGGCGGGGGACGGGTAAAGTTGAAAAAAATAACACGAGGCATAAGTTTTTTATGGGAACTTAGTTTGGAACTTACTTTGGTAGAAACTATATTAGGTTTTAATGGTTTAAGACTAGAGTGTGAGTGACATATTGAAATAGAAAACGCAAACCACAACAACAAACTTAAATTAAACGAACAACAAATGCGATAACTTGAAACTAATATACAATAACAAACTTAAGGTTTATAATAACAAAACAGCCCAAATGTCAACAGTTATAAACGGCGGTAATGTTCACAACTAGAATAACATACAAATAAAAAATTCAACCATAATAATCAAAAGCCACGGACCGGTAATATCCATAACCTTCCTCGCAAAAGACACCATCTCGTTAGTCGAATCGTCTAACGGCCGAACACGATTAATCGTGTTCACCACATCGATCACCGAAGCCTCCGTAAGAATCCGAGGCGTGATGTTAAACCACCCGTACATCTTCACGTATGCCTTGTACTGGGGGGATGACGTGTGAGTACTCCCTTCCATGGGCCTCGAATACCTGTCGATCACGTATAGGTGCTCCCTCCAGTTCCTCTAATGCCTACCCTGAAGCGCATAGCGAAGATGGTCTCCTCTACCATGATCGGTTCTAGCAACGAGGGGGTCTAGCGACTTTTCTTGGATCCAACCGAACTGGTGCATCACTCGGTCGGGGTGATATGCCTCGCTCACCATCATTAGGCGAATAGGGTTTCGGTACAACCCTATTGCCTGCTCCGACCACACCTCACGGACATCCTCGTAAGGTCGGAAAATAACCTACAAAAAAATCATTTACTCGTACTACATTTTATATAGAGTTGATGTATATTAATAAACGTAAAGAAGATGACTTACATCCCTTTCTCTTTGAGCCGCGAGGATGTCACGGTAGTACGGTTTCCCCCGAGCTAATGATACCGGGATCTTTTTGGGCAACCACACCAGCATCTTCGGATCTGTTGGGCTATAACCACTGTTCACTGGCGCGCGGAAAATAGGGAAGTGGTCATAGACCCAACACTCAAACAAGGTTGAGAAGCCGACCAAGGTCTTCAAGGAGTGCTTCGAAATGCCTCCCAAGCTCTTGTACAACCACACCAATGCAAAAGTCCCCCATGCGTACTCACCAACCTTCATCAAGTCCTCAAGGTGGTGGAGAAAATCGCACTGGATGTTCTTCTGGCTCGTGTTGGTGAAGATAGTACACCCGAGGAAGAACAAGATGTATGTCCTAGCTGCTGCCTTTTTCATCTCTGTAGTGCAGGCGGCATTGGAATCTAAGTACTCGTCCCCGGAGAATGTGGTCCTAAGCCATCGGAGGCCGAATCCACTCCTGTCATGCGCCTCCATTTCATGCTGCACATCAGCAGCCGAAACACCCAACAACTCCGCATAGCGTGGGTACGTCGCCTCTATCGGATCCGGCCTATAGACATCAATAATTCTTCCCTCAACCGGGAGGCCAGTAATCACGTAGACGCCGTCCAGTGTCAACGTCATCTCCCCAAAGGAGAACTGGAACGTGTTGGTCTCTTGGTGCCACCTCTCACCGAACACCTCCGCCAACTGCACGTGGTTGTTGAACCTTGGTAGATGCCGCATCAACGGCCAAAACGGTGTCTCCTCGAGGTAAGCCCTAACCGCTAGTTGTTTGCTAAGGTCTCACTGACCAAGCAAACCGTATTTGGACTGCACCGTGATACCCGAGCGCGCCTGCAAAAAAATTCAAAAATATATACAATGTTAAAACAAAAATTTAACTAATCAAAAATATAATTAATTCGATAACTTACATCGTTTTTGAAGGCGTAGTACGCCACATACTGGGCAAAATCAGGGAAGAGAAGGACGCTATTTTGGGATAGAAAAAGATTTTTCCATCCCTCTGCATCGGTTGGACGCCCTTCCGCACGGGCCTCTCTTCGAGGTGGTGGCATTGGGACCTCCGTTTCCTCCTCCTTTGTATCCTCTTCCTCCTCGTCTACTAGAGCACGCCGCCGTCGGATAGGGAGTACCTCTCGTGGAGAAGAAGATCGTGGACGGGGGGCCTCCCTTGTGGCGTCATATTCCCGATGCCGCAAGGATCGTTCCGTCGGGTCCTCGCGCACCTCGTGCTCGGGGCGAACACGCTCGGTCGGCTCCCCACGTTCCGGCCTAGCGACCACCAGCCGTCGGCTACCTTCACCCTTTTTCGCCGCTTTGGCCGCCTTCTCCTTTGAGCCAGGTGCCTCGTGTCTGCAAAAACAATCACAACAAAACAAGTTAGAACGAAGTAAAAAAATTACTACTTCTAAAAAATAGGCCTCCCCCGCCGGTTGACCAATTTTCACCCGGCGGGTGAAAACTATTTTTTTAGAAATTGAATTTTCCACCCGCCGGGTGACAATTATTCACCCGCCGGGTGACAATTATTCACCCGGCGGGTGGAAAATTCAATTTCTAAAAAAATAGTTTTCACCCGCCGGGTGAATCGGCCCCCAGCCGGCGGGGAACGATGAATATCTGGAAATTCATCTTTCCCCACCGGTTTAAACCCCTGATACCCGGCGGGGAAGGATGAACACCTGCAAAAAAATAATATTCCCCGCCGGGTAACCAACCACTGAACCAGCGGGGGATGCTCGAAACCACCATTAACGAGTTGAAGAAAAACTCGAAAAACTTCCTAGAAAACCAAATCAGCCAAAACCAAATCTACCCTAGCATCACTAGACAACTAAAAACAACTTCATAACCAAACTTCACTAATTCTAACACCCTATGCGTATCAAAATCAAAAAATTAAAGCTAAACCAAATATAGAAAAAAAACTACATTTAAGAGTAAAAACTTACTCTTTTCCTTTACCCATGGTAGTTCTTGCCTTGTTGGTGATGTGGTAGAGTTCTTCAGATTTGATTTTGGGGCTGATTTTGCAAGATTGAGAACTTTGGAAATGAGAGTTTCTTTAGGGTTTTGGGGATGATTTTGGGTTGGGGCTGTTTTAGAGATGGGAATGGTTAGTGTTTAGGTTTTTGACTTAGTAAAAAAAGAAAGGGTGTTTTGGGTATAATGTTGTGGCTACTTAAAATTTAGTTGGGTATGGTTAAAATTGGGGCTGGTTAGCCAATTGGGCCCTAATTTAGCCAAACCCTTTTCTAAATGAGACGAGATCCGTTTTTAATAGATCTCATTATTTATAATACTGTCATTTGTATCGGAGGATAGTTTTTTTTTTGGCAAAATAGAAACTATATATCTAAAATTGAAAAGTTTTACAAGAAACGGGGCTTAATAAGGAGACCTAAAAGAAGAGGGACTCGATTAGAAAGACTAAAAGAGATAACCCTAAATTCTCAAATCGGGAACCCTAATTACAACCATACTCGACCTCTATTCTCAGAGAAGGAGCAATGCCACCAAAAGCGAAGCTCTCAACGAACGAATCACGGCATTTTTATGGCTAACCCGGATCAATATAGCCTACACCAAAACTTTCCAAAGTGATGATCGCCAGAAGCAGAGTTGGACTGTCAATGTTGGTAAAAGTTCGGTTAGAGTGCTCAAGGAGAATCCACTTTGTGATCCAGTCGGCAACAGCATTTTGAGTTCGAGAGATGTGACGAAGACACATTGAAGAGTGCATAAAGCTTCGACAAATGGTTTCGATCGGATTACCAGTAGATTGACCGGTTGCCATGTTGTTGATAAGCGTTAAACAGTCCGACTCAATATCAACAGCATGCCAGCCTTTCATCTTGCATAAAATCAGAGCCTCCAGAAGCGATTTAGTCTCAGCCTGAAGAGGACTCAGCTTGCCAAACACAAAACCCGCTCCAACAATAATGCTGCCCATCTTATTTCTGACTATCAGACCACCGGTTGCTTCACCAGCAAAGCTGCTAGCACCATCTACATTGATTTTGAGTCTCCCAGCAGTAGGGGCATGCCAAATCAGGTACTTTGTTTTGACTCTGTTAATAGTTAGGCAACCTAAAGAAGCACATGCATCCACCACACCAGACCATCGCTTAGCTTTAAGAATGTTCTTAGAGTCGATACCAAGAATAACTCTTTTGATGCGATAAATAGCACTGGAAAAGGAATCAACAGTGTTTTTGAACTTGCAGTGATTTCTATCCAACCACATTGTCCAACAAATGATTTGAGGGACAATGTGATTTATATAAAAATTAATGCAAGAGGACCAAAACCAATAATATAGCATATGACTTAGAGACATATAACGTCTCACAGGAATTCTAAATAGAATACCAAAATAATTCCACAAGGACCAAGCAAACCTGCAATTAACGAATAGGTGGTTTTTGTCTTCATAGTTGAAGCAAAATTGACATTTAGAGACTGAAAAAGTGTCTTTTGGAGAGAATTTGGTCAATAGGAGCAAAACATTTCAATAACTTCCAAGTCAGAAAGGAGAGTTTTGATGGAATAAAGTTGTGCCAAATCTTTTTAAAAATTGAAAGCTTTGTGTTTTTGAATCTGATATTTTCCCAAGTTGATTTCGTATTAAAGTCTTTGTTTTTGGAAAACTTTCATTCAATTTTATCATCCTGGTCATGAATGATTCGAACACAAGAAATGTGATTGATTCTTTCATGAGAAAGAAAAGAAACAAGAGTGCTAGTGTCCCAATTGTTTTCTTTCCAAAAAGAATTCACCTTGACAGGCAAAAACCAATTGTTTAAGTTATAATCATTAGTTATAGGATCCATACCATGCCAAGAATCTCTCCAAAAATCGATTTCACATTTGCCAAGTCTCCAACTGACATTTTGATCAGCCTGGTCTTTAATAGAGTAAAGCCTTTTCCAAATGATAGAGTTAGTCACCTTACACTTAGTGTTAGCAGGGTGGGTGTTAATGCAATAGGTTTTATGCATAAGGTCAGATCAAAGGGACTCTCTTTTTCTAAAGAGAAACCAAAGCTTGAAAGAGAAGGTGAGTTGAATGTCAAACAATTGTTTGATATTCAAACCGCCCTCATCATAAGGCTTACAAAGGTTGCTCCAAGTAGACCAGTGAATAGCAGGTTCATTGTATTTGGATCTCCAAAAGAACTTGTTAAAACAAAGTTCAAGCCTATTAATAATACTTTTGGGGATCAGGCTGTTTTGCATCCAGAAGTAAATGATAGGGTAAAGAACATTCTTAATAAGAGACAGCCTGCCCCCAAAAGAAAGATTTTTCAAGTCTCAATCATGAATTTTATTATGAATTTTAGCAAGAAGAGGTAGATAATGCTTTCCTTTATTGTTTGTAGCTATAGTGATGCCCAAATAAGTGAAAGGAGCATGCTCAATGTTGAAGCCAGTAGCTGACTTGATCCTAGTGGTTGTAGCATGAGAGCAGCTTGATGAGGTAATAAGCTTTGTCTTGTCTTTGTTTATCAACTGCCATATTCATTTTGGTATTTTTCAAGCAGATGACTCAGGCAGCTGATTGAGGATGAAGAGCTATTTGTAAAGATGACAATATCATCTGCAAAGGCTAAACAAGGTAAGACAAAACCAGACTTTAAATGATATTTCATACTGTTGTTTATATTATACAGATTAGAGAGTCCTCTTAAAAGGGCTTCCTCAGCAAGAATGAAAAGACAAGGAGACAAAGGGTCTCCTTGTCTTAACCCATTCTTCTGAGAGAAATAGCCAACACTAGCCCCATTAATCAATATAAAGACCATTACATTAGAGATCAGACTGTGAATAAGAGTCACAATGTCATCAGAGAAGCCAAAACATCTTAGAGTATTCATGACAAAGGTATGAGACATTCTGTCGAATGTCTTTGTCATATCAATCTGTAAAATGATATTGCCCTTAGAAGGCATTCTCTTGATGTTATGTAACATCTCTTTGATGATAAGAATATTGTCGTGAATAATCCTATCTTTAACAAAAGCACTTTAACCTCTAGATATGATGTTAGGAAGGATACAAGAGATTCTTTTGTTAACAAGACCAGAAATTAATCTATTAAAAATAGTACACAGGCTAATGAGCCTAAAATTATTCCAAGATATGGGATTATGACCTTTAGGGATTAGACAAATCCCAGTGGCAAAGACACCACTGGGAATTCAGTTACCCTTGAGATAAGAATTTAAAGCATTGCACAGATCAGTATCAATAATCTCCCAACAGACTTTAAGGAAATATCAATTGAACCCATCAGTTCCAGGAGCACTATCATTCTTCATTTCTTTAACAATAGACCAGAATTCATCTTTATTAGTTTACTTGAGAATAGCTTCATTGTCCCTATCCAAAATAAGCTTAGGGATGTTGTTAAGAATAGAGTTATTAGGGATGCTAGAGTAGCTATCATTAGAGTTATTAGAAAGAATCTTCTTGAAAAAAGACTCAGCAGATCTAGCAATATCATTCTGATCAGTAAGCCAAGTACCATCACCTTCGATACCATTGATATAGTTCTTTTTTCTCTTTTTGGTAACATAGTTGTGATACAGCTTAGAGTTACCATCACTGTCATTTAGCCAAGTGTTGTAACACATTTTCCTCCAATAAGATTCTTCATTTTTGAGAGCAAGAATAAGAATACTATTAGTTTTAGAAAGATTAGCCTTAGAAACATTGTTGTTTTCCTGCTGATGAATAATTTCACAGTTATTAACCTCAATAGTAGCATCTTTAACTTTGTAAAATTTTTTACCAAAAGTAGTAGCATTCCAAGCTTTAAGACATTTCCTTAATCTCTTAAACTTGTACCAGAAAATTACATTAGCATCACCATTGCAATGCTTGTCCCAATTCTGCTTGACACAACTAAGAAATTCAGGATGATTAGTCCAAGAATTAATAAACTTAAAGCTGCCTTTGTTGTAAAGAGAAATTATGTTCTGATTATTTAAGATAGAAATTAGAAGAGGGGCATGGTCAGAACATGTTCTGACCATGTGAAAGACCTGAATGTGCTAAGTAGAGATTGATTTCTGATTGACTAACACCATGTCTAACCTTTTCCAAATTTTATTATTGCTCCAGGTGTACCTAGAACCACTGTATCCAGGGTCTTCCAGATTACAATATCTAATAAAGTTATTGAAGTCCTCAGCACTGCCATCATCAAAAGAGGCACAACCCAGTTGATCTTCAGGACAAGTTATGGTGTTAAAGTCTCCAGCTATAATCCAAGGCTTCTCATCACAGGTGAGCTGACATAATTGACTCTAAAGCAACTTACGCAGCATTCTCTGATTCTTAGCATAGACAGAAGTGAAAAAACAAGTAGTAGTAGTAGTAGCATAATTGATTTCCAAATGCAGAAATTGATCATGGTTAAATATAACTGAAATATTAATATCATTAGGCTAGAAAATCCTAACTTTATTAGAGATATTAGCAGTGAAGTTAGAAAATCCAATCCTTCTAACAATCATTTCAATTTTATCATACCTGGCCATAGGCTCTTGAATTGCAATTACCTTGAAATTTTCATTCTTGATAATAAATTTGAGTCTAGCTAGAGTAGGATTGTTATGCATTCCACGAGTATTCCAACTAACGATCTTAAACATTATCAGATAGAGATCTGTTATGAAGTTTCTCTCTTTTTCGGAGAGAGTTAATAGATAACCTTTTTGAACTGCTGTTTTTATTTGCAGACTTGATTTTCCTGGTAATGACCGTGTCAAAGTCCTGATCATTGGAGCTGGCCCTTGGTGAAGGATTATAGCTTCCAATATTGTCACTATGTGGAGAAACCTGTTGAATATTATGGCTTTGAGAGTTAGAAACATCTTCAAGATTTTGGAGAGCACTAATAAGATCAAGCTCTTTGTTGGAAACAGAGTCATCTTTAATGGGACTAGCAAGATTTGTTGAGGGGCAAGAGACAAAAGTCCTATCTTTAGCAGTTACTATAGATTTCAACTTTCTTCTGTAAACTTGAGTGAATGATTGAATCTTTGTGGATTTTGGTATTTGAGCCATAGCTGCATTATCTTGTAAAGAAACAGATTGTGTAACATCCTTTGAAATGTTATCAGATCTTTGACGAACTTCTGTAGAGTCCATTTTTGAATCAATCTTCTTGCAATCATCATCCTAGTGCCCCAAATGAAAACAATTAAAACAATAATCAGGAAAATTTCTATAGCTAACTCCAATCCAACACCCTTCGTTTTCACCAAACCCAATCCAGATCTTCCTTTTAAGACGTTTAGACACATCGATTTCCACCTGAGCATAAGAGGCATTAGCTTTAACTCTATTATGCTTAGGAACAAACGTTTGATGAACTTTGCCTAAGGAAGCAGCAATGTAATTGACTATACACTCGTTATAGAGGTACTCAGGCATGTTTTCAAATATAACCCATATCAAGACGATAGGACATTCTTTGTTCTTGCTGATATCAGGTGACCATTTTATCACCCTCATCAATTTCCCTTCCAAATTCCAGGTTGGTTTAGACCACAACTTTTTGATATCTTCCTCCAAGCTAAACTCAATCAGAATTTGTCTTGAATCTAGTGTAACATATGGATATTGCCCCGTGAATTTGAAAGATTCCAGGAAAGATTGAAATGCCACGCGTTTTGGGATGCCTTGACTAAAATTGCCAATCAATGTTGTTTTTGATTGAATCAATAGGGTTTCTTTTGTTTCCTTAGTGAACTGAACAACATTATGATCTTCAGCAGTCTTGATGAACTCAGGTTTTGGTAACTTTCGAACATTAATAGAGGACAGAACTTCAGAAAAAGATTTCTTGACTGTATGATTATCTTTATTAACATCTGGGTGAAGATGTGGGAATTCTTCATTGCTGAGAATGTTAAAAGACATTAGTCGAGATAGAAAACACCAATCCCGACGCCAGATCAGAAACGGCCAGAGCAAGATCTGTTTCAACGAAGAACAGAGCCAGATCTTAGAAGAAGATCACGAGAGAAATCTCTGAAGAATAGAGATACACCAATTAGAGACGAGAAGAGAGATAAGAGGAATCAAAGGCCAGAGCTGAAAACTGAGACGAGCCCGGCTCCGGCGACGAACAGAATCAAGAAACTAAGGCTCTGTTCTTGGAGCTTTCCCTCAAACAAACCAATTGATACCTGATTATCAACCACGAACCATCGGAGGATAGTTTTCTTTTTTAGTAGAAAAAGATGATTTATTGATTAAGGGTATAATCAATAAATTATTAAAAGATAGAAACACGCCAAAATTTTCATATTGAAAATTCAACAGGATTTCTTCTTCTTTTTTTGTCAATCTGCTCTTTTGATTCTTCAAACGAATTAAAGCTCCAATGGTACTTAGCAATTCTTCATTTTTCAGTCGAGGATTGCAGTATTACTTCTCCTTCTTCTTTCTTTGGGTTTTGTTGTTTACTAGTACACTTCATCAAAGTTACTGCTTAATTGATGCTGTAAATGTCCAGTGGTATCTGTTTCACCTTCATGTTTTTTTCTTCATTTGAATTTTGATGTTTGCTTGATCATTCAATCAATGTTAAAGCTTCATTGATGCTGCAAATGTAAAAAAACAGCATTATATTGCGACGCAGAGTCCGTTTCCTATTCTGATATAGCCAATATGTAAGTTTTCTAGAAGTACAATTGATTGTAATTCCTTAAGTGGACTGAAATTTCTGAAATCAATTTTCATTTTACATTTTAGGGTCCAGCGAGCTAGCCAATCGACAGCTCTATTCTGTTCTCTAAAAACAAAATGAACAGATATATTTTCACTAATTATAGATAGAATACTATTGATTACTGGAGCCAGATAAGTTGGAAATTTTCTTGACTTTATTAGAGATATAAGGACTTGGGAATCAAATTCAATGTCTGATTCCCTTACGTTGAGAATTCTGCAGATTTTGAGTCCATCATTCAGCGCTCTTGCCTCGGCTTTCAACGGAGTTAATTTCGTGTAGTTGTTTCCATATCCATTTATAATATCTCCTTTGTTGTTTCTGATTATTATTGCTCCACTAGAT
Source organism: Limnanthes douglasii subsp. nivea (assembly GCA_036936605.1). NCBI lineage: Eukaryota > Viridiplantae > Streptophyta > Magnoliopsida > Brassicales > Limnanthaceae > Limnanthes > Limnanthes douglasii. The sequence goes on from JAUPFV010000003.1 coordinate 48,038,386, forward strand.
TCACCAGATTGGAGGCAACATGCGTCGATATTCATTTTGTATCTTCCTTGTGAAAGATGAGTCCAATTGAGGCAGGTTGATTTCTTGTCATATTTGATATGATTCTAACAGCCCGGTATCGGAAGAGAATTTGTATATAAAGAGGTATTCAATCATTTCAAGTTCATGAGAACAAAAAATTTATTTGAAGCTATTATTTTAGCCTACTCCAATTATTAATGTTACTCCAAGAAACTAACCTGGATAATATTGTTATTTATTAAAGGTGGTTGACACACCCAATCGAAGGACCAATTACGTTATCTTTATCCCAATAATTTCTCTTCAGGAGACCAGAATTATCTAGTGAAGATCGAATGTAATTAATATGCCCAATCATGTCTTCTGATTTCAGAACCTTGCTTCCATTTTTCTTGTGTTTCTGGTCGACCATATGACCCAAACTATAATTGAAGGCAGAGTGGTGCAACAAGTGGATCTCCTTACTAGTAGACCAGTACCAAGTCCTCACAAAATGAGGTAGAGATATAGACTTGGTAATATAGATGTTAAAGTAAGCTGCGAAGAAAATTCAAACCTCCCAAGCCCATTGACAATCAAGAAAAACATGTTTAATAGTTTCTATATTGCTACAGATTTGACATTTTAATGCTAATTGCATCTTTCTTTTTTGCAGGACATAATCAAGTGGCACCCAACTCTTAAGAGTTCTCCAGAGAATAAACGAGTACTTACTTGGAGTCACCTTGTTCCAAGTTCTAGCATAGAGGTTATATTTATTGCCTTTTTTCCTAAATTTAGTCCATGTAGCTTTGATGGAGAAAAGTGATGTAGCCCAGAAAGTCCAAACAAAAGCCTTGTTTATTTTATTTAATTTTATTCAAATATCTTATGTATTTAATCAAATCTAATTATATTAAGATTTGATTTTATTTTATTTTATTTTAAAATATTTATTGTATTTCCTTATATTATAATTTAGGGTTTTGAGAAGCTATTATATAAAGCCTCATATGCCTTAAGTTATTTTAAGTTTTTGGAATAATAATATATTTTTATCTCTGAAAATTTAAGTCTTTGTTACCCTTAGACTAGGGTTTCATAATGTTACCCTTGAATTAGGGTTTCATCTATCGTTGTTTCTTCTTTTATTTCCGTCGCGTCATCAGTTTGGTATCAAAGCCTCAGTTCCTGTTATGGGGAAGCATGTTTCTAAAGCCTGACTATTCTGATTCAAGGTTGAAAGAAGAGAACAGCACACATAGTCATGAAGATCAAGACGATCGTTTGAGTATGACGGGGCATACCAACCGTTTCGATGACGATCGTATTGACCGGTTACTGAAGGAGTTTAAATTGGCTACCAATCGTCGAATCAAGGTAAAAATTGCTTATCGAGATGCTGTCTCATGCTATGAAAAACTTTTCAAAACCATTTTTTTTTTCATCAACTGGACATGAGGATGTTGTCTTCAGGCTATGAAAAGGTTTTCGAAATTAGTTTTTTTCATCAACCGGATGGCTTCAATGTGACTTCGAATAAGGAACACTCGAGAAGAATTTATCTTATTACGATAAGGTCAACAATTATAATTCCCAATGTAAGGATTGAATAAAATTGGTGTGGTTGATTTTCGTCTGAGGGTAAATTTGTAATATGTTCAGAGTTTTGTGGAGGTTTGTGGGTGTTTAATATTTTGAGTAGAGAGTAAAGGGATAATTAAGCAGCCTGGTTGTATTTAATTTTCATTATTCATATTAAATGCAGGTGATTGGGTATTTATACCCTTATATTTGGGCTTTATGGGTTTTCGGATCATGTTTAATGGACCCGGGTCATGTTCAAAGACCCATGAGATCTGAGTAGAAGAGCAAGCTGCTTAGTCAAGAAGTGTTTAGGTTTTTAAGTACTTTTGTTATAGTCCGAACAGTCCAATGGGCTAGGTGTTCGAATTGCCCTGTCCAGTCTGGTGATCTTGGTCCGAACTGTCCCTGTCCGGAGAGGTAGCAATATTCGGACTCATCAGGAGCCCCTTTTTTAGGTGTTTGCTCAAATACCTTTGCCAAAAACCTGAAAAACAGTCCGATGTCAGGGGCAGTTTTAATCCGGACAGGTCTTTCGACTTGTGTTATGGCTTTATCCGGACTGATAAAGCTTTGTGAATCTAAATGGTTTTTTGCCAGAGTTTATGGGACACGTGTCACTTTTTGGTTGGTTTCTTCAGCCGTTTTTTCACCTTGAGTCTCGCACCCACCTTCTTCGAAAAGCAACCTCTTCATTAAAGAGGGTGACATCAGCGCCGTCTTTTAATCATTACCAATCTTTTTGAATTCTCCTATGAATCAAACTCTTTTTTCAGATTTACTATAAATTGAAATGCTTCCTACTGTTTCACCATCACTCTCGTTTTTACTCTGCAAATCCTCAAAGCTTTTTCTCTCCAAAACAAATTTTTACCCAGATTGTTTATGTTCACGGCTCGGAACGCTTTGATGAAAGGCGGGTGGCTCAACCTCTCTGAATTAGAAAAGGTGCAAAAGGTTGAAAGGGAAAGGCGCATTGCAACAGGCTTACCCACTTCACCCATCGACAAATCAACAACTTCACCCACAGAATCAGACCAAGGTTCTTCCTCCATAAAGGGCATCAAACCGAAGAAGTTATTTCAAACCAATCTTTCACCTATTATCTCAGGCTCCTCGGTTCAAGATTCGGAACCCATCGTTGAACCAGGTTTAACAGTTACAAGCTTTAAAAAACCCTCCCATTTCTTAGCCATGGGGTCAGACGCTGAAACCTCTCCTCAGAAATTAGTTGACCGAAGAAAAGGCCGGCTGGTCAAGGGTCAAGCTTCTAAGGGCACCCCTTCGAAATCGGGTGCCAAGGACAGCAGTACTGGGTCAGAGGCACCCATTAGAGCACCAAAGGACAGGCTGTCCGGTCCGGAGGGCACTGGTTCAAGTCCTCAAAGAGAAATGTCTACACCAGAGCCCCAACCGGAGGCCATGAACCAAGAAAATACTGAAACTCAACAGTCCGGAAGTCAGGCTGAGCCAAATCTAAACCTTCCCCTTACCACTGCTACTGAAAACCCCTCATCAATCATGGAGGAAGTAATGGAGGACTCTATCGAAAAGGCTCCATTCGAGTCTGAACCTTCCGGACAGACTAGTAGTGCTATTACTGCTCAAAAGGACAAGGGCAAAGAAAAGTTGTGCTTGAGGCATCCGGATCTGCCGGAGTGTCTCAAAGGAAGGGTGGAGCCTTGTTTTTACAAGGTCAATGTTAAGTACCTCATCGCCCTGCAAAAGATCAACTACGCATTCATCCACACAGCTGAGCTGGGCCGAATGCGTAAGAAATGGGGAATTCCGGAAAACGTGAAGATAAGAATTCCTATAGATCCCGAAACTCCCATGGACTGCAAGTTGAGCGAGATAGTCATCTTCACGGAGCTGTTTAATTGGGGGCTCAGATTCCCCTTGGACCCAGAGATCTTCAGATACTTTCATCTGATAAAGCTCTGTCCAAGCCAGCTGAGTCCTAATGCTTGGTACACCCTTATGGCCTGCATTATGGCCTCTAGGCTCTCCGGGATCCCTCTACCAATGGAGGAGTTTGCTGCTGTGGCCAGCCTCTGTAGAAACCCCCCACATCCCTTTTTACCACTTCAATATGGGGGACAACTTCAAAGCTGTGGATGACCTGCTAGAGTCGGAGAGGAACTGGAGGACTCAATTCCTATTTGTAAGTGGGGCTTGGGAAAATGGGAGGAAAATCAAGGTCGGAGTCAACCCAAGTCTCCTCACCAGCAGATGGAGGAGTGATCGTAGGACTTTTTCTTTATATTCTTATCTCTTCTTTTATCAAATTTTCTTAAATTGACTGTTTTTATCTTTTTTCTTAGCAGTGCTACCCAAAGATTTTACGGACTACCTAAAGTCCGGACAGGTCACTTGCACAAAGATTAATACTTGGGCTTCTGAGAAATGGGGAAACCGGTTCCACGATGCTTTCACGGGAGGCAACTTAGCAAGGTCTCACCTCTGGAACACTACTGGCCGGAGGGACTTAACCTGGGAAGAGCTCACCACTCAACCCCCTCCGGACGTAGTGCTCAAGAGGACGCACGAACCGGATGTGACACTTTACTTGCCAGGCCGGGCCAAGACCCCGAGTAAGATGAAAGGTAAAAAGAAGAAGGGCAAGAAAGTGGTAGGTGGAGCGGACCCTGCTGAGGTGGAGGAAGTTGTTTTAACCAATCCGGAGGGGCCACCCCCAAGCCAGATTGATGCTGCTCTCTTGGAAGTGATAGAGCAGGAAAGTGTTAGGCAAGAAGCTCACTCCCCAACACCCCCAAGGGCTTCCAAAAGAGACCGTAAACGAGGAGCTGAAAGCAAGGATAGGGAGGCCAAGAAGAAGAAGACTTCAAAGGGTGACGAACTTTCTCTCCGACCTCCGGAGCCTTTCCCCCCAGGTTGATCCCACTGACCCAACACAAGCAGAAGAGATACCTGGTGACTTCCAAACCGATGAGGTCGAAGGGGGAGGTCTTAGCATTGATGGGGTAGACATCACTGGTCTTGGTGGGCTTGAGGAGTACTTTATCAACCTCTCTCAGAGACGATTTTGCTGGGCCTTACCTCCCTCCGAGTACTTCAAACACCGTCACTTTTAATGGTAAGACTTTTACTGTTTCAAGTGAAAGGGACATTATAGCTCACTCTTTATTAAGTAGTGTTCAGCCGGTGCTTGCTTTGGAGAAGCAAGTTCGAAGTCAGGCCGACATTATCAAAGACCTCAAGTCTGATAAGGAGAGGCTGTCCGATGACCTCCTCACTGCCACTCAACAAGCTAATATTGTAAAGGGGGAGAACGAGGAGCTGAAAAAGAATCAGGAGGGGTGGACCACCAAAGTTGCTACTCTAGAAGACACATTTAAGGATCTCCAGGAGAAGTTGTCCGGATTGGAGAAAGATCTCAACTCTTCGAAAGAGGAGACCAAGGCTAAGGATCAAGTTATCCACAACTTGACCAGTGACAAGATTGCTCTTGAGAACACAGTGTCCAAGGCTGCTGAGGAGAAAGCTGATCTGCTAAGGGAGTAGGAAGCCAAAATCCAAGCCAAGATCGACGTTTATGCTAACAACGTGATCGACACTCAAGAGGAAATATATGCCAAGGTGAGATCGGACATGGTCCTACTCTTCCATGAGAAGTTCCCGAAGAGGAACCTAGGAGATTTGTGGCTTCATGTAGAGTATCCAGACCTCCCATTTCACACAATGTCCGAAGGCGACAGGTTTAACTTCTCCAGTGGATCCTCATCTGATAACGAAGAGAACCCCGGGGAGAACCCAAACGAGGAGACAGACGATCCCAAGAGGAAGAAAAAGATAGATGAAGCTGAGCCATCTTCAAAGGCCCAGTCTTAAATTATGAATCGTTTTTTACTTTTCATGTTATCTAAACTAAAGTCCTTGGAAGGCCAAGACACTCTTTTTTGTTAGTGTGTCAGGTATCTGACCGGATAGTCCCTTTACTTTGTTTGACAATTTGAAAGTCCTTGGAAGGCCAAGGCACTTAAGTTATTTTAATGAATACCCTTGCTTTGCACAGTTCTCAGATTCTTTCATAGTCTGTTTCGATTTTGATGGCTAATGTTTAAATAGCCCTTAGTTATTTCATAGTGAGAGTGTTTAAATTCTCCGATGACGAATGTTTAAGTGTTCATCACTCTTTTATTTCAATCCAGATGGTATGACAAAAGACAAAGTAAGAACACTTCGGAATTTTTTTAAGAAGGCATCAAATTTCATTAAAAACCCGGACACCTCATTAAAACCTCCCTGCGCCACCAGGGTAGGAAAGAATATCCCCCCAAATATTTACATGGATGTTTAAACAAGTAAATATTTACACAAATGCTACTCCAAGTACATCCGGAGATGTTCGATATTCCAAGGGTGGGTCAAAACTCTTCCATCATTGTCTTCTAGCCAATATGTTCTAGGTTTAAGCCTTTCAACAACCATATAAGGTCCTTCACAAGTCGGGGCCAATTTGCCGAGCAGCTTCTCTTTAGTGTGTAAGAAGACTTTCCTCAATACCTTGTCCACCGGCTGGAAATTTCTTTTTTTAACTCTAGAAGCAAATCTGATTCTCATCAAACCCTGATAGTGTATAGCTCTAAGGTGAGCTTTAACTCGTCTTTCTTCTACTAGATCGAGCTGACTTTTGATTGCCACTTCGTTAGCGCATTCAGAGAAATTGTGAACACGAAATGATGGGAGAGTTGCTTCTATGGGAGCTATTGCATCCATCCCATAAACCAAAGCAAAGGGTGATTCCTGTGTTGCAGCCCCAGGTGTTGTCCGGTAGGCCCACAAGACCTCTTGTAAATAGCTAGGACACTTCCCAGCAGCCCCTTCCAGATTATTCTTTAAACCGGACAGTATAGTTCTGTTAGCCACTTCAACCTGACCATTTGCTTGTGGGTGGAAAGGTGAAGAGAAACAATGTTGTATACCCCTTGAGGCACAGAAACTCTCCATTTCCCTATTGTCGAATTGTGGCCCATTATCTGTCGTTATCTTTCGTTGAACACCAAATCTGCAACAAATGTTGGATAAAATTAATTTTATAACGGCTTTTGATGTTGTTCCTGCCAAAGGGGCTGCTTCAATCCACTTCGAAAATTAATCGAATGCAACAATTATAGTTTTGCACCCTCCGGATGCCATAGGGAGAGGCCCCACTAAATCCAACCCCCACCGAGCAAAATGTATAGGCTCAGAAATTGATTCTAAAGGGATGGCTGGGACATGAATTTCATTGATGTATCTCTGATATGGGTCACACCTTCTTACCAGCTCTTTAGCATCCTGCATGATAGATGGCCAATAGTAGCCAGCCAGTAAAACTCTCCTTGTTAGAGCCCTGAATCCACAATGAGCTGATCCCTCGCCATCATGCAATTCGGAGAGGACTACTTGAGATTCATCATCCCCCAAACAGCGCAGAAGAGGTTTACTGTAAGACTTTTTATACAGAATGCCTCTCAGTATGATAAAACCACGAGCCTTGTGTTTCAGTTTTCTTGCCAGTGATTTATCCGGAGGCACGATGCCGTCGTAGAGGTATTACAGGAGAGGAAATCTCCAATCCTGAGGTTGTTTCACTTGTACTTCAAAAATTTCTTCTTCTTTACCCATATTAAGTTGAATGGAGGGGCTCTCCAGCACATGGATCCATGGATACGACTCTGTGTATGCTATGGTTGCCAATGAATCTGCCAACTCATTTTCTGTCTAGGGTATATGTTCATAAATAATGCTTTTAAACTTGAGTGCTTCCTTTTTAAGAAGAAGTAAATACTTTACTAGTTGCTCCTTTTTAGCCTCAGATTGACCTTGGGCATGGTAGATAAGAAGCTGGGAGTCACTCAATAGCTTGACCCTCTTAGCCCCACAAATAAAAGCTAACTTCAAACCAGTTATAGCTGCCTCGTACTCAGACTCATTATTGGAAGCCCTGAAAGAAAAACATATAGCCTGGTACATTTTGTCACCATATGGATAAGTCAAGCACACCCTTGCACCACATCCCATAGTGTTGGATCCACCATCCGTTCGGACGACCCAGACCTTTTTGTCTTTCATCTCAGTAGTCTGCTCCGAATCTCTATCAGAGTGGAATTTAACTAAAAAATCAGCCACAGCTTGGGCCTTGACTGCTGTTCGGGGAGCAAAATCTATATCGAAATCCCCCAATTCTACCGACCATTTAGTCATTCTACTTGATATGTCTGCTTTTTGGAGAACATTCTTCAAGGGAAAAGATGTCCGGACGATAATAGGATGAGCCTGGAAATAAGGCCTCATCTTCCTTGCAGCTATTACCAGGGCTAACGCTAACTTTTCGAGTTTCAAATAACGCTTTTCTGCGTCTATCAAGCTCTTGCTGATGTAGTACACTGGATGGGGGTAACTATCCACCTCTCTTATCAACACAGCACTGATGTCATAACTTGAAACTGCCAAATATACGAAGAGTGTCTCTCCAACAATTGGTTTAAATAGGGTTTTGGGGGAGGACAGATGTTTCTTAATCTCATTGAAAGCCTCATCACATTGTGAGGTCCAATCAAATCCCCTTGCACCCTTCAAAGTTTGAAAAAACGGGGCGCATCCGTCCAATGACCTCGAGATAAATTGGTTTAAAGCAGCTAACCTCCCCGTCAATCGTTGCACTTCTTTAATATACTGAGGAGGCTCCATTTGGAATAGAGCATTAAGCTGGTCCGGATCGGGCTGTATCCCTTGCCCACTTATTATATAACCTAGGAACTTCCTCGATTGTACTTCGAACACACATTTTTCTGGATTTAACTTTAAGTTCACTTTTACCAAGTTGTTGAAAGTTTCCTGGAGGTCAGCCAAGTGCAACTGCTCATCCACACTTTTCACCATCATGTCATCGATGTATACTTCCATATTCTTTCCAATCTGATCAGCAAAGGCTTTGTTCACCAATCTCTGATAAGTAGCCCCAACATTTTTCAACCCAAATGGCATTACCTTGTAGCAATGAAGACCCCTGTCAGTGAAAAATGTGGTATGCTCTTGATCTTTCGGATCCACTTGGATCTGATTGTATCCGGAGAAAGCATCCATAAAGGATAGCAGCTTATTCCCAGAGGTAGAGTCTACTAGCTGGTCAATCCGGGGAACTGGATACAAATCTTTTGGGCAAGCCCTATTGAGGTCTGTGAAGTCAATGCACATGTGCCACTTGCCATTTTTCTTTTTCACCAGGACCGGATTGGCAATCCACAAAGGATATTGAGACTCTTTGATATGCCCCATCTTTGTGAGCCTGTCAACCTCTTGCACAATAACATCAGCCTTTTCCTTGGAAAAATCCCTTCTCTTTTGAACCAATGGTGCTACGTCTTTCCGGATAGATAGGTGATGTGATATCACATCTGCTGGAACCCCAGTAACATCAGCATTGCACCAAGCAAAAACATGCTGATAGCTTTTCAAAAACTTTAACATCTCACTTTTCAGATCGGGTGGCATTCTAGACCCTATCTTGACACTTTTTCCTTCTTCTAAACAATGTGTTTCTACCTCTTCGACTGGTATTAATACTCCAGGGGACTCTCTGGGGTCATCAATTTCACCCTCACCCCTAGAAAGCCCCTCAAATTACTATTGCTCGTTAATACGAATTGCCCCCAACGTCCGGGGCGCCAGGGCTGTAGCATAACATTCCCTTGCAACCTTTTGACTGCTTCGGACAACTCCCACCTGTCCTTGAACAGCATATTTCAAACATTGGTGGACTGCTGAAGCCACTGCATGCATCCTAGAGAGCCAAGACCTCCCTAGAATAGCATTATAGCAAGTGGGACAATCTACCACAATAAAAAGTATCCTGACCATCTTCTTGAAAGGGCCATTGCCCAATAGAACTTCCTCTTCGAACTCCCCGATCACATCTGCTGAGCTGCCAGTAAAGCCCACAATTGATCTGTCCGAACTATGAATTACGGCTGGATTTTTCATTCTCTTGTAAGTGGTTAAGAAAAGGACATTGGCTGAGCTTCCAGTATCCACCAAAATTCGTCTTATGTCATTGCCCCCAATGGATGCTCCTATGACAACAACATCTTCATGAGGGCCAGCTATATCTCTTAAATCATCTTCATCAAAAACAATGAAGGGGAATGGAATTTGCGATTGATAAGAAGTCATGCCTCCTTCTAGCTGGGTAGCTAAAGTATGAACGTACCTATTCCTCGAAGAAGCAGTAGGACCTGTCATAGTATCCCCTCCGAAAATTGTAAGTGACTCAAAAAACTTAATGACCCCGGAGACTATTCTAGAATATTCCTCAATGACACCCACTCTATTTTGAGTTGGATCAGGATCCAAGTATTCAGATTCCACATCAAACCTTTCGATTATAACCATGGCTCCCTCCGGAGCAGCATTACTTGGACATAAGCCCCCAGTTTTCCCCTCTCAATCAAGTTCTGAACTTCTTGTTTTAAAGCTATACAATCATCGGTGGTATGGCCAGTATCATTGTGATATTGGCAGAAGGAGTTATTGCGATGTTCTCTAGGAGATTGCAGTGTGGCCGGTCTCCTATAGTGTACCTCTTCCTTTGTTTTATCATAAATAGTGGCCACACTTTCTTTTAATTCTGCAAACCACTCCGGTTGAACCCAAGGACCTCTTTTATTTCTGGATTGTTGACTCTGGGCAGGTGCAGCTGGTTGAGATTGAGCTTTAGCCCTGCCATGCCCCTGTCCAGTCTCATTCTCCTTGTTCCCGGACTGATTCTGATTGGGGTTTGGTGCCACCGGGGTAGACCTCACCTGCCTGTGCACCCTAGTTTTCTTTGTTTCATCAACGTTAATCTATTTTCCAACCTGATTCAGCAACCCTCCCCAAGTCATGGCCTTCTTTCTGGTCACCGAATCAGCCAAATTCCCAAGGTTCAAGCCCTGTCTTAAGGATGTTATTGCCACTTGCTCGAAGCAATCAGCCAACCCATTCTTAGTGTTCACAAAACGACTTATATATTCTTTTAAGGATTCGTTCGATTCCTGGGCACAATGGATTATTGTGTCCCCGTTTCCCTTTAATTCTTTACTCCCAACGAACAGCCTTCGAAAGGCCACCCAAAAAGTATCGAAATTCTTAATACAGTCTTGTGGTAGGCTGTTATACCATTTTAGAGCACTCCCCGTAAACGATTGGGAGAATGCTCTACAAAGTAGCTTGTCATCATCATCAAAGTTCATCATAAAGTTTTTAAATTGCTCCAAATGGTTATCCGGATCAGTACTGTCATCGTACTTTTCCATTTTGGTGCTAACAAACCTCTTATGGAGGTTTCCGGACAGAATTTTGGAAGACAATGGAGATTGCCTCCAATTTCAGCCACGACTGAACACAGTATCTTCATTGGGAGTTCCAAAGATACCTGGTTCATCGTGGAAAGCGAAAGGATCCATCAGCATCCGGTCTACATGCCTCCGGCTGTGAGATGACCCTTTGCCGATATTCTTCTTCAACTTTCCATGTCTATCCCTTTTCCTTGAGTATTTTTTGATCTGTTTTTGCTTCTTTTTAGTTCGACCCTCATCGCTGCTAGAGGATAAGGATTCTTCAACTCCCTCATCATCCGAAGAGCTATCAGAAGACTCTGAGCCTGAGTCAGAACTCTCCACTGGCTTAGACCGGTGAGACTTTTTGGAGCTGGCATGAGTCTTTTTGGTACTCACATGAGTCTTTGAAGGCTCATGCTCTCTAGGGTTATCAGTATGATGAGCAACTGATGCTTTCGATTTTTCTTGCATGCCCATCTTAGCCTTTTCTGCCCTCAGAGCTTCTATCTCTCATTTTAACATATCGCGCTCGTCGATGGTGTACTCATCGTTTTCACCCACCACTTCGAGCAAAGCTGGTGGTACTTTTAAGGCATCCGGATTCATTCAGACTGACTTTTCTTGTTGGTTTCGAATGCTTGATTCAGGCACCTTCGTGCTCCCACTGTGGTCGCGAATTTGGTGTTGTTAATTTTCGTCTGAGGGTAAATTTGTAATCTGTTCAGAGTTTTGTGGAGGTTTATGGGTGTTTAATATTTTGAGTAGAGAGTAGAGGGAGAATTAAGCAGTCTGGTTGTATTTAATTTTCATTATTCATATTAAATGTAGGTAGTTGGTTATTTATACCCTTATATTTGGGCTTTATGGGTTTTCGGGTCATGTTTAATGGACCCGGGTCATGTTCAAAGACCCATGAGAACTGAGTAGAAGAGCAAGCTGCTTAGTCAAGAAGTGTTTAGGTTTTTAAGTACTTTTGTTATAGTCCGGACAGTCCAATGGGCTAGGTGTTCGAATTGCCCTGTCCGGTCTGGTGATCTTGGTCCGAACTGTCCCTGTCCGGAGAGGTAGCAATATTCGGACTAATCAAAAATAAAATAAATAAATTGGGTTCTTGATGGTGATTGTGCTGTGAATTCGAGGACGAATTCTTGTCAACTAGGAGAGGATGATGTAGCCCAGAAAGTCCAAACAAAAACCTTGTTTATTTTATTTTATTTTATTCAAACATCCTATGTATTTAAATCAAATCTAATTATATTAAGATTTTATTTTATTTTATTTTATTTTATTTTAAAATTTTATTTTATTTCCTTGTATTATAATTTAGAGTTTTGAGAAGCTATTATATAAAGCCTCATATGCCTTAAGTTATTTTAAGTTTTTGGAATAATAATATATTTTTATCTCTGAAATTTTCATAATGTTACCCTTGAATTAGGGTTTCATCTATCGTTGCTTCTTTTTCTACTTCCGCCGCGTCATCAAAAAGGCCATCTCCACTGAGAGACCAACTGATTGAGTTATTAGATGAATTGTCCAATAAAAAACTGAGGATGTATTGAATTTGATTTGAGTTCAATACAGTCTCTAATCTGTTGATATTCCACATGCCCTCTTCCCAGTACTCTTTAACCAAAGAGCCAACATATAGAGCTCTATCTTAATTACTGTTAAACTTGATAAAAGCCTCAGGAGAACACTATCTGTCTAATTGATATCCACATTGCCTGAATTAACATGCCATACTATAAACTTTTCAACCCTATCCCTCACTCTCCACAATATTTTCCAAGAGAGAGAGAGAAAGAGATTTTAGGATGTAAGGAAACCGTTAAGAGATGTTGATTTTTAAAATAGATAGATTTCATATAAACAGACCACGAAGAGTCTTGTTTTCTAAAGTTAAACCATAACTTTACAGCAAAAACCTCCATTATATCCTTTAATCTCCTCAGATGAATCTTTCCCTTCTCATGGCTTCTACATAGTAAATACCATTTACACCAGTTTATGGTGGTTTTATTAGACTTGTTCCCACACAAAAACTTATTGTAAAGAACTTCCAGTATTCTGATAGTAATTTTAGGAATTTCAGAATTTTGGATTGTAATTAAAGAATACGTAGATAAAACAGTTTGAACCAAAATAAGCCTTCCCCCAAATGAGAGGGTTTTATGGTCCTATCAGAGATCTTGTTGGTTGTTTTAGCAACGAGATCTTCATAATTACTAATTCTCTTATTGTCTCTTATCACAGATCCCAGATATTTGATTGGAAAATGGTAGTGCTTGAACCCAATGAGCAATTCCAGTTTTCTAGCTTGTTGAATAAAGAAATTCTTGGAGGTGATAATTCTAGACTTTTCCTTATTTACCAAACTGCCCAGATGTTTCTTCATATATATTGAACATCTTCATAATTTTTGTGACAGATGCAGGAGTCCCATTACAAAAACCAGGATGCCATCAACAAAACATAAGCAAGATGAGTTAGGATCCCTTCTGTTATTATATCTTGTTGTAATATAATAACAAATGGGATCTTAACTCATCTTGTTGAAATATAATTGTTAGATATCCTTTTGAGACCTCTTGGTAGATATTCTTGGCCGAGAATAAAGAGACTGGGTGATAGTGGATCACCTTGTCTCAAACCTTTATTAGACCTGAAGAACCCTTTTAGAGCCCCATTGACCAGAACCGAAAACTGACAATTAACCAAATTCATTTCCACCACCCTTATGAAATCATCCCTGAACCCATAAGCAGTCAAAATACTTAGCAGAAAAGTATGATCCGTCATATCAAAAGCCTTATCCATGTCCACCTTCAACATAATGTTCCCACCTCTAACCTTGTTAGCCAAATCATTAGTAAGCTCCTGAGCTATCATGACATTATCATAAATGATCGTTCCCTTAATGAATACACCTTGTTCAGAAGAAATTAGCTTAGGGAGCAGAGTAGACAACTTGTTGTTGATTAGCTTAGAGATAATTCTGGTGAGGAAAGTTGTCAGACTAATTGGTTTGAAATTTTCCAACTTTTAGGAGCCTCAACTTTAGAAATTAAGCAAAAAACAGTAGCATAAAGTCCCATACGGAAAGAGCCTTTTCCTGGAAAAATCACTTAGAGCATCACAAAGATCAACCCTAATAATAGGCCAACATTTTATAAAAAAACTTGCCATTAAAACCATTTGGACCTGCTGCAGCATTAGGGCTCAGGTCTTTAATAATATCATAAATTTCAGTCTCCAATGGCAACCTCATTAGCATTTTATTATCAACATCAGAGACCAAATTAGGAATGCAGTTTTTAAGTATATTAGGATACTATGGATTAGGAAGATCAGTAATTAGGGCTTTAAAGTGGTTTACAGCAGACTCCCCAATAGTATTTTTATCCTCTTCCCAATTAGAGCCATTCTTGATACGAGAGATTTTAGATCTTTTATGCTTTATCTTAACATAATTGTGAAAGAAAGCAGTATTTCTTTCACCCTCCTTAGCCCAGTTACTATGAGATTTTTGGACCAAAGAAGCCAGCATCTAGTAGGCTACAATCCAGAATGAAGTCATTAAACTCCTCCATACTACAAGAACAATTAGATGAACAATGAAGTTATTCATTATGGTAAGCTATAGTGTTAAAATCACCCACTAGAATCCATTCATTGCTCACTTCTTCAACCTTTCTGATATTATCCTACAACAATATCATAAGACTCCTTGAACACTTAGCATAGATTATAGTAACCATAAAATCTTTAGGAAGAGAGTTGTGCCTGACCAATAAGTGCAAAAACTGATCATCATTGACAATAATATCCACCTTGTAATCCTTATTCCACATTACCCATAACTAGTTACTGATGTTACTAGCATAACCCTGAAAACCAAGCTTCCTGGAAATCAACTCCAACTGAGATACACAGACTATAGGTTCTTGAAGGGCAAGAAAGAAAAGATTTATAGATCTTTCGAGATACTTAATTCTAGTTTGGGTTTGCTTGTTACCAATCCCACGCACATTCCAATTTAGAATGGAAATGGTCATTTAGATTACTTAGGGGTTCTTGCAGCATATTTATGCTGCAAACATTTAAAGAATATAATCCCCTTTGAATTTAAAGTTGTAAGTTACTTTAACTTCTTCAATTCATTTTTCTTACTAATGACTGTTTGCTTGCTTACATGAGAAGTAGGGAGACTACCGGTATTTTTATTTGTTAGAGAATATCTTGTCATCTAGTAATTCAAGGAAATACTTCCATCATGAAAGGTAGATCCATTTCTAACATGTGAAGGGCTCCAATTATTTCCTTACTATCAATACCTAAAGGAGAATGATTCTGTTTTTCATTTTGTTCAAAGCCTTCAATAGAGTTAGTTTTTTCTTCAACCAGATCCTCAAAATGTTCTTTCTGTCCATCAACAATAACAGGTCTTACTTTATAAACATTTTCCTTTATCTTGAATGCATGTAACAGGGAGTCCACTATTATTGGATTGGAGGGTTTAACTTGTACAGGATTCCTTTGGATCATCTTTTTGCATTCTTTATCAGAATGACCCATGTGAGAAAATATATTACAATAATCATGGTGTTTGTTATACACTAGCTCTTGCCACAAGTTATAAGATCCAAAAGAAATTTTGATTCTTTTAGGCAGCACCTTAGATAAATTCAAAACAACCCAAATTCTACAAAAAAAATTACATGGCTATGTTTATAGATAGGACCCAAACACTAAGAGGAGACCCTATAGATTTAGCAAATTCAAGTATAGTTGCTTCACAATACATAAACTCTGGTAAATTGGGGAGGTCAATATATACAGAGGTTGCTGGATTTTCAACATTAGGGTTAAAATTAGGTGACCATTCCAACAATCTCATGACCTTCTCCCTAATTTGCCACACATTTCTTTTCTACAACTTCTTGAGATCTTCCTTCAGGGTAAATTTAATAAAAATGCGTTTAAATTCCCAGCTTGTGACACTGAATTCCCCATTAAATTTAAAACTATCCAAGAAAACCTTGACTGTAGAGTAATTTGGTTTCGCATTTGGGAACTTACCTACTAAGGTATGCTTTGATGTCTGTGTTAGCAAACCCAGATTATCAGTCTCAAAATGTATCTCTGCAGTTTCTTTATCAACTGATCTTGTAATATTTCTATGAATATGTTACAAACGCACTTTTGAATAAGTCTGTATATTATTTCTTTGTTGCTGAGGCATTGTTTTTGCTTGTGGCAGGCTCATACATAGGATTATCCCTGATCCTTGGCTGATCAGGGTTATGATTCAGAATCAGAAAGCTCGCCTCAAGATCAGTAGCTCGCTGATACGGTGTAGAGCACTTTCCTTCCTTCATCAGGCAGCGGATTCAATCAAGGGAAGAGAATGATATAGAATTAGTCTCAATTTCTTGGAGAATTCTAGAAAATGTGACTAACTTTTTCATTTTTTCAGTAGGAGTGATTAAATTGATTAACTTAACTACTATAAACAATATTGAGATAGAAACTAACACAAATAACTTTTTGTTGTTGAATATATATTCATAAAACTATTCTTAAAAATATTCTCGCGGTCTAGTTAGATTTTTTAAAAGTGAATTTGGGGTTAATTTAAAAAAAAAACAATTTATTAAATGTGTTTTCATGATTTAGGTAGATGATGGATCCTCGGTACTTTGTGAAAAATAACATTTAGTTATAGGTGGTTCAAACAATGACATTATTTAGTTTATGAGAAGATATTGGACAAAAATATTTAGTTATATGTTTTTTTTTTCAATTCTCTACCTTTGAGAAACAATACGATATTAAGTTTTTGTTTATATTAGATTGTGTTTGGATTTTCAAACCCGATTTTTTGTATGTATTTTATATAGTAAAAGAGGAAAATGACCCATAGAAAATGAAATGACCAAATGGAGTATATACAAGTCTATAATTAATATATATATATATATATATAGCACTGGTCGTAATAATTGATGTACTAATAGTTACTCTACAGAGATAAGTGATATTATCCTTTACTCTTTTTTTTTCGGAGGGAACCCGCAGCCGCTACTCAGAGTGCAATGAGTGCGCACAGGGTAAACCCTCAGTCTGACGCGATAGCCTGCAAACCAACGCCAGAAGGTAAACCACACAAGGTGACAGGCTCAGCCGAGAAAGCGTATGTAGAGGGACTCGAACTCATGACCTTTTGGTTATAAGAATGCCATACTCAACCAACTCGGCTACCCCTTGGGGGCGATATTATCCTTTACTATTAGTATGAGGCGTGGGTTCTACTCTATTTGAATTGAGTTGTACATGTCATAGGTGGAGCTAATTGAGTTGTACATGTCATAGGTGGAGCTACGTGAGTTCTTAGCTTAGAAACCCACTATTTTATGTAAATAATATATTTAGTATTAAATAATAATAAATAAATTTTAGTCTAGTGAAAATGATTAAAATCATAAACCCACAAATCATTTATATCATATATAAATATAATACATTTAAAAGAATGCACGAAAAATCAATTATTAGTTCTATTTTGTATAAAAAAAATTGATTGGTCCATAATAATAAAAGTTATATTTGATTTATAAAAATAAAAAAATAAATGAATTTAATTGGTCATAAATATTTGATGTTATTTAATATTGTAGTGGTAACAGTGAACGACACTAAATTATATATTAATTTTTAAAGACAATAATATATATATATATATATATATATATTATTTATTTCTTAATATATATATATATATATATATATATATTGATTTAAAAAACAATAATATAGATTTATATATAAATTCGATAATGTTAGTAAGTAATAACTAAGATAGTTATTATTATTATTACTCTGTATTTTTTCATCCCACTTTCAAAACTCAATGTGAGAATTACTATCTTTGATCCTCGAAAAAATAATTTTTTTAGATAAAAAATAATTCCAAATTAACAAGAGAGAAGTTTAGTCGGAATAGAATCTAATAAAATAATGAATATACAATTATTACACGAGGCCGAATATAATATATTAGAAGAATGAATATAAATGTATATTATTACAGAATAAAATAGTATTTAATTATTATATGAAATTTAAAATATTAAAGTATTATACGTAATTATTACATTAGATTAAAACTATATATATATATATATATATATATATATTTGGTCCAGAATTCAATAATATATATATATATATATATTTATTTGGTCATTGTAAACATAACTTCATCGAACTTCAATAAATCACATTGCAAATTCTTTTATTTTCTAATGACGATGAAAAATAATTCTTCTATGATTGTCACTATGTCTCCTAGATAGTTCAATAACTAAGAAGTCTGTAACATTAATAACCATGAAATGTAGGAAACCATAATGTTCTGGTCCTGACTACGACACTGGTACATGCTGAAGTTCAAATTGAGATAATATAGAGCTTTTGAACTTGGAATTCGGAGGATATGTTAAACTTTTCATCAGCCTCAAATAGCTTTTATTATGATATACAAGATATTAGGTTCTCCAAAATATAACTGATATACAGATGTGCATTAGAGAAAGAACATAAACACGTAGCTCGAACTCTTAAAGTAATTTACAAAAAATCGATCTAATATTAATAGCTCCCATTTTGAAAACAAAAATAATAGTTTAATACACCTAAGAAAGACGTATTGCCTCCAAAGCTTGACTAAATCTCGTATGTAACACATCAACAACAATTTTCATTTCTTTCTCACTACAACAAAGCATATGAGTCTGTATTTCCAAAAGGGAAAAGTCACGAATTTCAATGTAATAAATTACAAAAAGCACACCAAACATACAAATGCAGTACCTCAAATGGTAATATAGGTCTTGTCCAACCTAGTCAGTCTGACACGACCCGACCCAAACCGGCCAGATTTTATCCGTCCTAATGCGATCTGATCCAATCAGATTTAACCCGTGCCGAACATAGAACGCGTCAGATACTAGTTTAAAAATTATTATCCGCAAACGAGTGAGGTTGAGGCCGGGTTTTTAATTATCTGACCAAGTGTTGTCCAAAAATAATATATATATATATATATATATATATATATATATATATATATATATATATATAATATTAAAGAGAAAACTACCCATAAATACCTTCTCAAGTATCTAATACCAAACTAGTACCCATAAATGGGATAGTACCATAAGGTACCTCAGCCTAACAAATGGACTAAAATACCCCAAGGGTATAAATAGGCTCATTTAGGTTAGACATCCATTTTTTCCATCTAAGCTAGACTTTTGGTCTTATATCTGCCTCCCAAAATCATAAAGTGAAGTAAACCAAGATTCGCAGTAAACCTACGATTCAAAACCCCAGAACCACTTTGAGCAGACAAAACCTCATTGTTTATCCGACGAATACTAATCATCGATAATCACTCCGGCAAGCGCTTTAAACCATTGATGGCGGGAAATCATTGACCAAATATTTCAAAATCGAACCGGCTGTCACCGTTGATCGTCAGAAACTGCAGTATAGGTACGTCATCGAAGTTGATAAGTGTTTTGTTCTTCTTATTATGGTGTTGAATTTGTAGGCTGCAGCTATGTTCGAGACAGTTAGGGATATAGACGGGACTTCACGAATAATAAAGGACATAGAAAGTGACACACTTGATGACCTATTGTCTGATCGGCACAAGAAGCTTGGTTGCTCGATATCTGCATTGGATAAAGAATCAGACGATTACAAGTTGGAGAAATAGTAGGTATTTTCAAACTTTAACTTGGTTTTGTCTTCTATGTACTCATTTGGCGTTGAATGCTTTGTTCAGGAATATGTAGTGTTTGCTGAAAATATTTTTATGGTCGAGACAAAGGCAATGCTGCCTTTGGACGAAATAAAGAAGCTGCCAAACAAGGTCTTGTTATGGTGTGGTAAGTTTTGAACCATCTTAGCCTATTATTTGATGTTTCTTCTTGAGAGCCTTCCACGTTGATGTAGCTTTTTCTGGCTTGGTTGGTTGTGCAAAAGCCGAAATCTTGTTTTTAGAACTATAGGTAAATGATGCGATATCTGTTTTACACATAAATCTCATGATCTATTACACATAAATCACATGATCTGTTTTACACATAAATCTCATGACCTATATTTTACACATAAATCTCATGACCTGTATTTTACACATAAATTTCCTGATCAATTACACATAAATCGCATGATATGTTTTACACATAAATCTTATAACCTATATTTTACATATAAATGTCATGACCTATTTTACACATAAATCTCATGTTCATCGTTTTAACTTTACACTTATCACGCATAGATATAAATTGATTACGCATGCTGAATAGTTCTAAAATCACATCCTCTACCTCCTGCCTTCAACGAACCTGACTTCTCATTTACTTTTTCATACAGGCTGATTAAGGAAATCATTGATTCAATCGTACCTAGTTGGATGAATTCCAAGTACCCTGAGGGTGTATGGGATCTTGAGGAGTCTAACTCGGAAGATTCTTATGATGATTGATGATTATGGTGGCCGATGTGTTTATTTATGTTGTATTTTTTGTTAGGGTCGAGATCCTGGACAGTTGCAAGGCCATGTATAATGTTATCTAATATTAAAAAATTTGTGATGTTAGCTATAGCATGACCTATTTTATTCATAAATCTCATAATCCAGTTTAGTCACAAATCGCATGACCTATTTTACTCACAAACCAAGCTAGCATGTCATATTTTACCCACAAATCGCAACATGACAAAACCAATCTAGCATGACCAATTTTACTCAAATTTAGTATGACATATTTTACTCATAAATCTAATGACTAATTTAACACATAAATCTCATGGTTAATTTTACACATAAATCGCATGACCAATTTTACAAATAAATCTCATGACCAATTTTACACATAAATCTCATGTTCATCATTTTGAATTTGAACTAAAGTCGCATGATCGTGTTTTTAGAACTGTAGGTAGATGATGCGATTTTTACACATAAATCTTATGATTTTTTTACACATAAATCTCATGATATATTTTACACTCAAATCTAGTATAACCTGTTTTACACATAAATCTCATGACCAATTTTACACATATATCTCATGGTTAATTTTACACATAAATCACATAACCATTTTTACACATAAATCTCATGACCTATTTATACATAAATCTTATGTTCATCGTTTTGAATTTACACTAAAATCGCATGATCGTGTTTTTAAAACTATAGGTAGATGATTCAATTTTTACACATAAATCTCATGATGTGTTTAACACATAAATCTCATGTCCTATTTTACACATAAATCCCATGATCTATTTTACACATAAATCGCATGACCTAGTTTACACACAAATCTCATGACCTATTTTACACATAAGTCTCGTGTTCATCGTCTCAAATCTACACTAAAATCGCATTGTCTACACTAAAATTGCATCATCTAAGCCTCTAAGTAGTAATATGTGTAATTGCGTTATGAGTACCACTGACTAGCTATGGAAAGTATCGAAAATCACGCATCCAAAATATCAAACAAAACGCATCGTTCCTAAAAAACAGACAAAACATCGTTTCCAAACACTGCTTTATCTTGTTCTCGGGTCCCGTCTTCTCTGAGTAATCACTGAAATTAGTCTCTATCAAGCTTAAAATGCGCTTCTTTTTCCACAAGCAGATATCGAAAAAAGAAAAAAAGAGGGAAAAGTTACGCTAGTGCATATGGAATCACTAGGGTTATAGAGGTAGTTGAATAACTCTGAGCACGAGCAGAAATGGAACTCCATGAATTCGAAAAGTATGGTGGGAGAGTAGTTCCACTTTATGGTTCCTAGATTATGGTGCTCATAGAATGTAGACTACTAAAACGAATTCAAATTTTGAATTTTTGGTGGAAAATACACCGACCAAATTTTGAGGGTAGCTGAGGGATAAATAAATGTTGGGTATTGGAAATAAATTAGTTTGGTGAGAAGGGTGTTTAGTAGTCATAAAAAATAGCTGGGATATTAGATGATAATAAGATTGGTGAGAAGGTATTAAGTATGAATTTTCCCTATATTAAAATTAATATATGCGACCATGTTGGATTGATCGCGGACATAGAGAGACGGACGATGTGTAACGATAGAGAAATCACTTTTATTTAGGGTGGTAAGAATACCCCGAGGATTACTGAGTATATGAACACTTATGAGGACATATATAGTAGTTCCTTTTAAAATCACAAATTAAACACTAACGCATAAAAAAATAGAAAAGCATTTATAGACATCATTTAAAACATTTTTTATTTTGCCATTGTATATCTTTTAAAGTGTTTTAAAAATATTTTTAAATAATCCTTTTGATTTTATTTCGTATAAAATCTTAAATAATTTGTTTTTTATTTTTATATTAAATAAAGATCAAAATCATTTATTTATAAAAAAAAATGATAAGAAGGTTAAAATGAAAATAATAAAAAAGGAAAAAGAAAGTTAAATATAAAAAAATTAAAAAAATATACAAAAAATTATAAAAGATATTATTTTTAGGAAAATGACCCCATAAGTAACTATTCACAAACTATATTATATCTAATACTAAAATGATCATTTATCTTTACTTAAAACTCATCTCACTAAAATAACTCTCACTTAATACCTAATAATTTTTAATACCATAACTACTCTCTACCAATTATATAAAGCTTTTTTGTGATGGGTTGATTTTTTCACCCAATTAGATATTTTAAATAATTGAATTTATAACCAACCGCCTCTATATCTTCATACCCTAACAAAATACCAGATTTAAAAAAATGTCATATAAAAAAGGATTTTTGATGATCATTTAGGTCGACGTCCAATCTACCTACGAAGATAGAGTTTAGTTCATCGATGATTTCAGGACACCGTGAACGACCTACTAACAATCAGACATTATTGTGGTTGTGAATGTTGGTTCTTTGATTTCAGCTTCTTCTTTTTATCGTCGTTTGTTGCTTTTGACTTGTTTAATCCTTTATTCGCGTGGTTTTATCGACAAATATATTTATCCAAGTGTTTTTTCGGTCATGTGAGGGTTTGTAGCACGGTGACACTCTGATTTTTTCTTTCCTAAACAGATATTGTAACAACACATATTCATGTTTTTATGTTTATTGTTAAGTTATAAACATGTTGTATTGCGTATTGAATTCAGTTATTATAGATGTTTTTGGTGTGATAAGATATGTCTAAACCAAAAGTTTGTATTTTAAAAAATGGTCACCAAATGACAATTGTTCCTTTGTCTAAGTTTGAAAACTTTCGAAGTCTTCAAGATTACGCTAAAAGCAGATGGGATGAGCTGGTTAGAGGTAACTACACTATTATCAACTCTTGCGATAATCATGAGAATTATCTATATAACAATGAGAAGGATTATATTGGTTTAGTGGTATATCTTGACGTGAAGCGTCTAAAAAGTTTTATTTTTGTTATAAAACAACAATTAATTGATAAAGGGTCGGGAGAAAAGCGTAAACAGTGTAGCCTAAGTTTGGGAGAAGCCTATCATAATCAACTAACTAGCGGGGAGAGTAGTCATGGTTTAGTTAATTATAAACACAAAAAAGACAACTTATTATTTTTTGTTGGGGTGATGCTATCACAGGTGTTGTCAAGCTTTTGATGAAGGTTTTGCAAGTCTAAGGTTATCCTTATGTCGATATGTCTTAGAGCATGGTTTTACTTTCAAGTATATGCATAATACAATAAGTAAGATCACTGCTTATTATGAAAACAAAGAGTCAAGCAGATGTAAATTGAGACTTTATGCATCAATTGATTCAAACACCCGCTTCATGACGATCAAGTGCTTTTTTGAACGGCATACATGCAGCCATGTTTTCTCCAAACAACATATTTGACATCGGATTGGATTGCGGATAGAATTCATGATTCGATTAGGACATGTCATTCGATAACGATGAAAAGTATACAATCGTTTATGAAATAAGACTGCGGCTTAGACATCTCTTACCATCTCCCATGGAATGCTTTAGAGAAGGGAATGATGGGAGTTTTCAGAAATAGTAATACTTATGTTAGTTTGCTAAATGGATACTTCAATCAATTAAAGAGTCGTGATATTACTACCGACTGACATCTAAAATTAGTTGTTGGAGTCGTATTCAGGCGCTCTTTTATAGCATTTGGCTCGTGCCTTCAAGGTTTTCTTTTATGCTGACAATTTTTGTATTTTGACGAATCCTTTATAACCGGCAAACATGAAGGTGTATTTTTATCTGCGGTAGCAAAGGATGGAAACAACGGTTAGTCCAATATTTTTTGTAGACCGTGGGGGTTATGTATTTTTTTGTGATTTGTACACTAAAGTTTAGAATGCGTTTCATTTGATACTCATTCAAGTGATTTACATGTGCCTATTAACCATGTTAGACAGGTGTAAACTATTGGCTGTTGGATTGGAATTTTTATTTTATATCGTTATGATGTGATTCTATTGCGACATATGAATGTGATTTACTTTATTTTATAAGTCATGTTAGAAATGTTCCAACTTTATTGAAAAGCCTTGCAATATATATGTACTTTAGTCGTTCGATTGTAGTGTTATCAAATGGAGATGAAAGAAATATATATGCATTGAACTCTTTCTATATTGCAGATATTTTCCAATTGCTTTTGGTATTGTTGGTATTGAAGATTTTGAAAATTGGCTATGGTTTTTGGAGAGTCTGATACCTCATTTGTTGGAGCATCAGCTAACATTTATTTTGGACCATCATTTTGGTATTATTAATGCTGTTTTACTATTATGCGTATTGTATTTTTCATCTCATTCAGAATCTGAGGAGTGCTCTGGAATGTACTAACCAAAAGTATAAAAGGTCGATGATATATTTTTTTAACCGACGTGTTTCTGCTCCCACAATATACCTTTTTATTAATATACTTTCACAATTTTTAAGTGAAGGTGGTAGTATAATTTTAAAAAATATTGATAATTTACCTCCCAATAAGTAAGCTCGGGCTTTCGTTAAAGGGAAACGATATGATGTTATGGCATAAATTGCGCTCAAATTGTTTGACGTACAAATAAAAAAATATGCAGTCTACATATTGTTAAATTGGTGGACAAGATAAGAGTCTTGTTTATGAATCAAATTTCACGGTGTTATTCGGAGGTTCTAAGTTGGAGCACTAATTTATGCCCCCAGTATGATAAGCAGTTTAAGCAGAATATCAAAATTGGTCGAACATGGCTAGTCTGTATGTCTTCCGCAACTTTATTTGAAGTTCTTTATGACCCTGTTATGGTTGTTAACATGCATGATTTCAAATGTTCTTGTGGTGCATGACAACAAGACTATTTCTCACGCATTAACGACAATAACATCGGTTAACGAAGATCCTATGACTTTGATAGAGTCATTCTTTATGGTTAAAAATTACAGGTCGACTTATTCTTTTAGAATACCGACTATAATCAATTTCAGAAAATGATCATCCTCTTATGATTCGTCCAAGCCGAAAATTCTGACTCGCAATATTAAAAGACAAACTGGAAGGCCTAAGAAAAAACAAATTTTATCTAGAGGAGAAATAACAACCAGCCAGTTGCGGTGCGACTGTTTTTTAAAGCATGACATAAAGAGAGGACATGTGAGGTTCCATTATGATTTGCGATTGTTGTGCAATGTAGGACGCTATCATGAAATTTTAGTGTCATACTTGTTTATGTGATTTACTACTCAATGCCAACACATTTCGATTTGTGTGAAAACAATTGTATCATACTTTGGAATTCGAGGCTTTTTTGGAACATGCGATTGACATTATTTTTAGATCAATCCAGTCATTAGCAGACAAAAATGCGATTTGCTTAATTTAAAATCGATATGATTGTAGTTGATTATAATATCAATGCAATTTACATTATGCGTTTTACTTGGTAAATACTTTATGCGTTTTACAGTATATATGAGATTGTGTTTCATAAAACTATCCAACTTTTCAAATACATTATCAACAACTAGCTTTCTTATAATTTATGGTTGCGATTGTAGTGACTGTAATATTAATGCTTTGTGTTACTTGGAAAAAAAAAACCACCCACTTTGTGTTACAACCAGATACCATAATTTGTTTTTGTTTATTTGGTATACAATAACTACCATTGTCCATGCATTCGATTGCTTTGTTACACTATATTATGATTGCAATTGTACTAATGATGCTAGATACTTTCACCATACATATTGCGTTTTTAGTTAAGTTATACAATATCAGGTTCCTTGTAATCCAGATACATGATTGCTTCGCGAATATAACCATCCATTTTTTCAAGTACATGAGGGGTAACATCACAACTTTTTAATATTAGAAAACATCATAAATGGCCTTACAATTGTCCAAAAACTTCACCCTAACAAAAATATAACATATTTTAGGGTTGGTCGGTTTTAATAAATAAAAAACAAATATATCACCACAATCATCAATCATCAGAAGAGTATTCCGCGCCAGACTCCTCTTCTTCTTCCTCATCATCTTCATCAGCTTCTTCCACACCCGTATCCATTTCATCATTAGCATCCTTGTCTTCATCATTATTAAAGTCCTCAACACCTTCAAACTCTTCATTAGCCCATATGTCTCTCTTTATTTTGCGCTTGAGAAGGTCATTCAGGTCAGAGTCGTACCTAGAAAACGACCAAAAATCATCTGAGGCATACTCATCTTCAATTGAGAACAAAAAATATGAAGCCATCTTTCGAAAAATCAGATGAGTATTCTGACATCGTCGAGTGCTTATAGTCGGAGTAATGTTTTGACTCATCAAAGAAGCCATCGTCGGAGGATGAGTAACCATAAGATTCTAGAGAGGAAGCGGTCATTGTCTATGAAGAGTTTGTCTAAGAATATGAAGAGTTTGAGTGTTTTGATTTTACCAATGAATAATCATAACTCTTTATTCTTATTTATAGTAAAAAATCCAACTCAATTTTACATATACTCTATCTCATAATAAATCTTTAAATGTGTGTTTGATGTAGCTGCACAAGCCTATGGTTATATGGCCCATTTGGACAAACGAAAACGGGTTTTATTTAGGGATCGGTTCTCCTAGTTATGCGTTGCGACCACTTAAATCGAACTCGTCGAGAAGTCTAATGATTTTTAAAAGCATCACATTATGATAAGGTTCATGCCCGGAAATCCATCGTTTAGGCCCTTTTTGTTGTTTTCGTTAATTTTCTACATTATCTATTTTTATTAGATTTAATTAAAATACTTAACCAGCTCCAATCACTTTGAAGTTGAGTTATTCTTTATTTTATTCTGTGAGGAACAATCTGTAATTTTGGCGTAGGGTTTCGAGCACTTCTATAAAAGGCTCTCAAACCCTATTTTTGTCGCCAGACTTTTATGAATCAAAATTGAGTATTTCTCTAAGTCTTTTATACTATAACCTAGGGGTAGGGTTTATTTATTCTCTATTTTGTCTTCTTATTTCTTGTGTTTGCATTCGTTTGTTCTACCTTTCATATGGCCGTCATCATATTTGTATCAGAGCAACAGACCTCCTACAACGTGGGTTACAGAGGTATGCCGCCTAAAAGATCCTTGCGAGGGAAGTCCACTCTTCCAATCGCAGAATTGGTTGATCGGGATGAGTTCAAAAAACGATTTGGCTAGGTGGGTTAACAGATGCATTCGCTGGGAAACTAGATGAAAGACTTACATGAAGCACTACAAAGGTTGTTGAACAACCAAACCAAGGGATTTCGAGCTCCAGGTTCAAGCAACCAGCTGTTGGGATCTAAGAGAAAGACCGGCCGCACGCATAATCCTTTTTCTCCTTAGAGAAAACAAGGTAGAAGCCAATATTACCCCCAAGACTGTTGAGAACAGGTCTTTGAGCAGCCGCCAGCGAGAGATTACGATCAGAACGCCAACAACCGGTGGGAATCCGAATTCAGACTTGAGATCCTAGAGTTCTAAGAGGGTCTCAAACCGGAGGAGTTCTTAGATTGGATCTCCTTAGTTGAATAAGTCCTTGATTTTAAGGAGAATCTGGATGCAAAACGGGTGCAGTTGGCTGCAACTAAGTTCTGAGACCGAGCTGTATCTTGGTGGCAACGATTAAAGCAGACCAAATCAAGGCAAGGTAAGTAAAAAAAACAACCTTGGTTAAATTTTTGAAGCACTTGAAGGCTGCATTTTGGCCTTATAATTATATGCATATAATGTACCAGTAGTCCCAGAACCTTAAACAAGGATCAAGAATTGTTCATGAAAACACTAACAATTTTTCAATTTGCAAAATCGGGTCGATATTGCTAATTCGGCAGGTCAATTAGTATCTCCCTACATAGGTGGGTTGAAACATCACTTTCAGGATTTGCTGAACATTTTTGACCCTGTGAATGTGTCTAAAGCACATCAACACGCACTGCATCTGCAGAAATCCCTTTCACAAAGGTCTTATAGAGGAGATACTTCCAGAAAAACTCCAATGGCATTTCCAAAAATAACAGTTCCATGTCCTAGCCTAGTGGTACCAACTGACACTCCTATTCGTACAGGTGCTAACTCATAG
Source organism: Limnanthes douglasii subsp. nivea (assembly GCA_036936605.1). Lineage (NCBI taxonomy): Eukaryota > Viridiplantae > Streptophyta > Magnoliopsida > Brassicales > Limnanthaceae > Limnanthes > Limnanthes douglasii. Next base: position 48,066,943 of record JAUPFV010000003.1, read on the forward strand.
GTACCTAGTCGCGCAGGTACTTCCTTGTAGGTGCCAAAATTTTCATGAACTAGGGCACGTTGCTTTGCAATGTCCAAAATTACGACAACAACCACAACAATTGAGGGCTTTGTTCACTGGAGCTACTTATTTCGAAGGTGAACCATATTTTAATGAGGAACTGGAGGAAACTATTGGTGAGGTTCAGGATGACCAGTTTACCGGAGGAGATGTTAGGCAGGCATTGGTTTTAAGACGTGTCTATTTTACACCTAAAGCAAGAGGTGAATGGGATGATTGACTGCTAAAAAACATATGTTAGTCGACTTGTACTATCGGGGAAAGGTATGTAAATTCGTTATTCATTCACGGAGATGCGAAAATGTGATTTCCGAAGAAGTTGGCCCTGAAAACAGAAGACCATCCCAAAACTATACATACTAATCTGGTTAAAAAAATGTAGTGAGGTAACAATCTCTAAAAGAAGTCTGGTGTCTATCTATGTCGGTAACTATAAGGATAAAGCATAGTGCGATGTCATTGTTATGGATGCTTGTCACTTATTGCTAGGTCGACCATGGAAATATGATAGAAGTGTCACATATGATGGTATGAGAAACCGCTATAGTTTCATATGGAATAATGTTAGATTCATATTAACACCAACTAAGGAGGTATCCCCAAAACTTGCACTAGTTGTACCACATGAGTCGGGTAAGAACTTTTTAGCTCAAAAAGAATTTATAGAGCATGCTAGTGATACATGAATTGTTTATATATTGGTGGTTAAAAAATTTAATGATGATCCATTTGTTGGGATACCTGAGCACATTCGGCCTTTATTAGCAGAATTTGCTGTTGTATTTCATGATAATCTGCCTACAGGTCTTCCTCCATTAAGAGACATCTAGCACCAGATTGACCTAGTACCGGGTGCTAGCCTACCAAACCAACCGCATTACCGAATGAGCCCAAAGGAGCATGAGGAGCTCCGTAAACAGGTGGAAGAATTGTTTAGTAAAGCCCACATTCGTGAGAGCTTCAACCCTTGTGTAGTTCTTGCAGTACTAACACCAAAGAATGATGGATCAATGAGGATGTGTGTGGTAACAGGTCTATCAACAACATTACCGTCAGGTACCGGTTTTATATTTCTCGTCTTGATGATTTACTGGATCAGTTGAGTGGTGCTACAATGTTTACAAGATTGGATTTGAAGAGCGGGTATCACTAGATTCGTATTCGCATGGGAGATGAGTTGAAAACAACCTTTAAGACCTGATAAGGTCTGTTTGAGCGGATGGCCATGCCATTCAGCCTTCCAATGCTCTTAGCACGTTCATGAGCGTTATGAGCCAGGTATTTCGTCCCTTCATTGGAATTTTTTTTAGTTATGTACTTTGACAATATTATGATATGTAGTACTAGGATGAGTTGCACCTCCAGCACTTATCAGAAGTATTAGTTGTTTTGAGACGAGAGGAGTTTATGTGAGGCTCAAAAGTGTTCATTTGATTCAGTTCTTTTCCTAGGGTATGTTGTTTCGAAAGATGACTTGTTAGTAGATAAATCAAAAGTAGTAGCAGTGCGTGACTGACCTATACCTACTTCTATCACAAAAATCTGTTCTTTTCATGAGTTGGTTTCATTGTATAGGAGGTTCATATATAACTTCAGTACTGTCATGGCTCATATTATATATTGTATGAAAGCCAAGACGTTTTGTTGGACCCCTGAAGCAACTACTACATTTGAAGAGATCAAGGTAAGACTGACCATCGCACCTATTCTAGTTCTACTTGATTTTTCTATAGGTTTGAACTGTATTGTGATGCGCCCATATTGGGCATTGAAGTTGTACTTAAAGAGGCCGACATGTAGCCTACTTCAGTGAGAAGTTAAGTGGAGCTAAAATCAACTAGAGCACCTATGACAAGGAGTTTTATGCAGTGGTGTGGGCTTTGGAGCATTGGAGTTCGTACTTGGCCTATAATGACTTTGTATAGCACACCGGTCGTGATTCTTTGAATCATCTGCAAAGTCAGGAGAAGCTCTCTTCACTCCATGCGCGTTGGACAACATTTACTCAACAATTTATCTTTTCCATCAAACACACTTTAGGGGCACTTAACCACGTAGTTGATGCCCTGAGCCGCCGCATTATGATGATTCGTATGGAATGAGAGGTTGTGGGATTCAAGATGATGAAGGATCTGCTGGTTATCGATCCATATTTTGGTCCTATTCTGGAGGACGTCGGAGCAAGTTTGAGAAAAGATTTTGCAGTAAACAATGGATACATCTTTAAAGGTAACATACTTTATATTTGAAAGGGTAGTTTGAGGTTATTGATTATACAAGAGAGACACGATGAGGGGCATGATGGTAGAGATCAACCCTTCACTCTATATCCACTCAGTTTTTCTGGCCGCATTTGAGGAGAGATGTTATCCGCTTTGTAGCTGGCTGTCGGGTTTGCCAGATGGAAAAATGCACATCCTCCAATGCAAGTCTATACATACCACTCCCAATACCGGAAGGACCATAGTGAAGTGTCAGGATGGATTTCATCTATGGACTACCAAGAACGCAAAATGGTAACCCATTATATTTTTGTGGGGGTTGACAGGTTATCTAAGATGACCAACTTTATTGCCTGCAAGAAAACCACAGATGCTATGAATGTTGCAAATTTATAGTTCTGCGAGGTCTACCGCTTAAATGGTTTACCCCTGACTATCGTTTCCAATCATGATACACGGTTTGTCGGGAACTTTTGGAGGAGTTTGCGGCGTCTTACAAGCATAAAATAGAGTTTTAGCAATGCATATCACCCACAGACATACGATCAAAATGAGGTAATTAATCGAATGTTAGGAAACATGTTGCGTATAGAGGTCTCCGACAACTTGATAACATGGGATTTCCGTCTTTATAACTTTGAGTTCGCCTACAAAAGGCACCACAAGCGCAATACTGGGTATAGTCCATTCATGGTAGTATTTGGTTATAACCCATCGGGTCCTATGGATTTAGTTTTCTCGATGCTTGACAAGGTTTCCACCAGGGTCGAAATCGTTATTGCTGATCTATGAGAGATCCATGAGAACACGCATAAACAGCTGGAGGAAACAACTCAGGAGTACAAGGTTGCCGCATATAAGAAGCATCGACTAGTGGAGTTTTCAGTAAGGGACTTTGTATGGGCTTTTTTTACCAAAGATCGTTATCTTTTACATGAGTACAACAAACTAGCTGCAAGGAATGTGGGTCCGTTTGAAATCATTGAGAAGAGTAATTCTAATAGATATACGTTAAAACTTCCCAGCCACATGAAAACCCATGGCGCCTTCAACTTGAATCACCTGGTGTCATTTACCAATACCGATGAGGATGATGAAGCTCAGAATTCGTGGGCGAATTCTTCCGAAGAAGAAGATGATGATGTAGCTTCACAAGCACATAGCTATATGGCCCTTTTGGACAAATGAAAATGGGCTTTATTTGGGATTGGTTATCTGAATTAGGCGTTGCGACCATTCAAATCGAACGCGTCGAGAAGCCAACGATTTTGAAAGCATCACATTGTGATGAAGTTTAGAAAATCTATAATTTATGCCATTTTTGTTGTTTTCGTTAAGTTTTTTCATTTATTTTTATTTTTATTATATTTAATTAAAATATTTAACCAGCTCTAATTGCTTTGAAATTGGACTGAATTTATTTTATTTCGTGAGGAACAATCTTTAATTTTGGCGTAGAGTTTCGAGCACTTCTATAAAAGGCTCTCAAACCCTATTTTTCCCGTCAGACTTTTATGAATCAAAATTGAATTTTTCTCTAAGTCTTTTATACTCTAACCTAGTATTAGGGTTTGTTTATTCTCTGTTTTGTCTTTTTATTTCTTGTGTTTGCAGCCGTTTGTTCTACGTCTCATATGGCCGTCATCAGTATTTTAATGCTTTTGTAATGATTAAATATCTACTTAAGTCTTGTCAAGTAATAAATCAACCAATAATAAAATTACCCTAAGTTGAATTACTGACGTGATAAGATAGGTAGTTGTCATTTCCATACATTAATTAGAATACTTCTTTAGTTTAGAATCCAATTACCAAGGCCTCATTTTATCACATAGTTTGTTTGCGATTCGTCATTTAAAAACTATGTGCAATATTGTTTATGTCATGTAATTTTATAGCATGATTTACGTGTACTACATTGGTCATACTAGATTGGCTATGTCATAAAAATAGTGATGTAATTTACGTGTACTGCCAATAGAATGCGAGATTGAATATATGTTAACTGATACTCATACGAGTTTGTAATTACAAGTAATATTTTAGAGTGATTTATTTGTTGTGCTTAAACAAGCGAGATTAGTTCCACATGTTCATTACCATATTCTTCAAAAATAACGCAATTACAATTTCTATGAAACCTTTAGCATACATTCGTACAACATTTTTGAATTAGTTACAATATAAGTCTATAGAGTGTTATACATTTCAACAAAATTACACACATTACTAGAGTAGAAATGAATTACTTACAAATACATTCATTTTCCAAAAAATCCAGTTTCCGACGAAACTCTATCAAGCTACCTACCACATACGGTTTGTGTTTGAATCATTTGGGAAATGATAAAACATTTGAGTTCTGGTTCTTGCAGTTTTATCTCCGTTGTATTTCTCCGATACAAACCCGTTATGAATGATATATTTAGCGTATTCGCAAACAAAAACTCTGCAGTCGAGGGTGTTTTTTTCTTGTCGTGGGATATCTCTTACAGTTTTGACTTTGTATCCATTCATTACATGTGGTATGTATTTATCTTCATACAATACGTTAATTGTTGATTTATAAAATATCATGCGATTTGTTTTATAGTGTAGGCTACGATTCTGACGTAAAATAAAATTATGTGATTCATATGTAATTTAATGATATAATGCGATTGTTATACATACTAAGGATGAAATTACTATTAAATTCTACGAGTGTATTTTTATTTATTTTATTTACTACGATTGTATTCAAAATTAATCGAGCGATTTGCTCGATAATTAATCATGGTATGTATTTCAAATAATAATGTTGCGTTTGCAAAGCAAAATCCTTACCAATGCATCCGCAATTTTTTGATATTTGTATGGAGTGAATTTTATTTTAGGCAACAATGAGTTATAGTTCTTAGCCGTACCATTCTCCATATCAATAGCCAACAACTTCCAGTGATTCATTGTATCCTTGCTTATGTGACACACCAGATTTTCTCAAATAATTCGTCAACAATATGTGACATATCTCCTTTCACAATCAGTGTTTTCTGTTTTATGGAGGAGGATTAAATAAAGCATCATGTGACAAATAAGAACTATTAAATTAAATTGCACTTACTGTTGTAATCCATAAATTTGAATAAAACTCTATTTACAATTGTACTTGTTGTCAAAACCTTTGAAATGTAGTAGCCAATTTTCTTATTTAAGCAGCTTATATATCCAAAAATCGATAATCTACCAATTGACAGGCGATGGCTTATAACAAAAGATGATTAAATAAAAAACATGAAATTACATAATAAAATTGATCAAGTTACGCTAGGGTAACACTACCTATAAATCAATCGTTACTTAGTTAAAATTGAATAATTTATCTTGAAGTCAAGGTCCTCTTCGTACGATAACACCATTACCTCACTCACACTAACATTAAACCTGTATGATAACTCTGACTGTGGTAAATACCATACTTCTGGATCTTCTTGATCTTATTCTCTTTGTATTTGAAGAACTTTGTGGTATTCAGTCACTGCGAATATCTGCGTTGTTGTTTGATTTCCCAATCTTTGTAATTAACCTCCATCTTTTTCACTTGTGTTTGACTAATTAAATTCCAATTGGGATACTTATCCGCTACAATATGTAATATATAGAACTTGGTATCAGATTATGAACACTTGACTGAATTTATTACAGGTTTAATAATATAAACATACACTTACCATTGATGTAGTCTCCTGTACAACATTTTTAACGACACAATCTCCAACATTTTTACATCCACTCCGTTGCACGATGGCATTAACCTCAAATTTATAAACTTCATCAAAAAATGATTATCTACATTATATGAAACTGTCATCTAATAATAGTAGATCAAAACATACGATTTCATCCGTCGTATCAGCGTATAATGATGTTTTTCCTTTGATGTCTAATTTTATCTTCCAAACCCTTATTCTCGGTGTTCCCCTTCCTATAAAGACATTGTTTAAACTTCTTCTACTATTTTTGGATGGGTTAATACTTCTGTCTTCGTGTGGCATTATGTGTTTTTTAGGGTTGGGCCTTTTGTGGGAGTTGATGTCGACTTCTATTTGGGATACATGTTCAATCTTCCCAAAGCCTGGTTGTTGTTGTTGTTGATGTTGTTGTTTAGGTTTTTGTTGGTATTACTCTTCATCTTGGGGTTTTCCATGACATACCTTGCATATTTAACATTAAACTTCATATTTATAATCATTATTGTGATTGTTTTCAAACATCCAACATTATAAACATGTGATTTGTTAAACAACCTACGTTATATAGATGCGCGTGTTATTCGTAGTTACAAGATGCGACTTGTAAAATAGTTATAATGAATTTTGTTGAAAAAATACAACAAAGTGTGATTTATCTGACAGTATTCATTTTAAGATACTAGATGCATTATATTAATGCGTTTCGAGAGATAGTAGATTTATGCGATTGTAGGGAGGTTGTATTTATGCGATTGTAGGGAGGTTGCATTCATGTGACTTATTTGCTCTTTTGCACACAACTTTTTTATTTGGTACATCGCGCGATTTACCCATAATAAATATTTTTCATAATCCACTGAACTGTTAACAACCCTTGCGATTTACGTCAACAACAACCATGCGATTGGCTTTCATAAACAATCCAAAACAAATCAAAACAACATTTCAGAAATTAACACACAAATATTTCAAAATGCCATACAATATGAATTCATCAAAAGGAAATATATGATAAAATATATTAAATAATTTGAATCTTAAGATCTACTTATATATTCAAGACCTTCCTTGCCGAGTTGTTCCACTCCGGGTTCCAGCTGTTCCGTTACGGTAGTCACTGTTGTGGATGCATATGCTAATATAATATTAGAGTCCATGCAACATAGGGAGGAATCCATCAAATTAGATATGATAATGTTGTTTCATGAAACCTTTCCCAAGAGGTCTCTTGAGAATCTATAGAAGCTTGTGTCGTATGAGCAAATTCATTTTCATACTATGTCTACGGGTGATAAACTATGTGTTTCTTCGGATGAATCTTACTCTGATGATGAAGGTGAGGAAGATTCGGATGATCTTCTAGAAAAAAAAGAGGAAGAAAACAAAAGAGAAGAAGTAGAATAGAAGAAAACCGAAGGGAACAAGCCCTAAGGTTAACAATTTTTTATGTATTTATGTTTTAAAGAAAAATCCTTGGTGTGTGGAAGGCATTTTGTTGTTGTGTTTTTTTAAAAATCAGATTGTTTTCTGACTTTGTTTGCATAATTCCTTAGTGTATACAAGACATTTTGTCATGTGAATCAGATTTTCATTATAATTAAAGGTATTTTATGTCCTCTTTATTTTTATTCACTTTATGTCTCACTATATATTTTGCTTCCATTGATATCTGATCCCGACTAAGTATTCAAAGATGATTAAAATTTGAAAATCTTTGCCCAAAGTAATAAATTAAATTTGATCTTGTCATTCGAAGGTATTCTATTCTTAGGAAATATAATTTAAATCCATTCAAGTCATTCAAAGTTAATCCATCAAAAAGCAACAAAACTTTAATTTGATCAGGTTATTCGAAGGTAATCCATTAGAAGGCAATAAGACTTTAATTCGATCAGGTCATTCGAATGTAATCCATTTGAAGGCAATAAGACTTGTATCCGATCATTTGAGGGCAACAAGCTTTCAAAGGCAAAAAAGATAGATTGATTAAAAGTTAGGCACCTCATTAAAACCTTCCTGCACCACCTCTAACATTTACATTGAGCTAGAACAAAGTGAATATTTACAAAATAAGTTTTAGTATAAATACAACCTTAGATGCTCAATGTTCCACGGGTGATTCAAAATGTTTCTTTATTTACCCAAGAACATGTATGTTCCTTGCTTGATCTTTTTATAGACAATGTATGTTCCTTCCCAGTTCGAGCCAGTTTTCCAAACCTCTTTTACTTGGTACGTAAGAACATTTTTCTTAAAATTTTATCCAACACGAACAGCGGTGAAACAAATTGTCTCCTCCCCGTCGTAGAAAAAGATAATGTATCTTTAAGCAGTTTCAGAGACGCAGAACAAAGATATCTGAAAAAATTGAAAATAGATTATCTTTTATGAGATTATCTTTTATGAGTTGCTTGATGATTGTGAAAATTGTAGTGTTTTTTATATTTAGAGTTTTTTTAATTTGAGAAATCACTAATTCGTGTGAATGAGAAGAAGCTTGTGTTTCGGGGTTTTTCTAAACTGAATACTGTAAAGGTATTTTCATATTAAAAGATTTAATTTAGACTTATAGGTTAATAATATATGTTTTTAGAATATATGTATATAATATTATTTTGATTTTAGAAGATAGAGATCAAAATTTAATTTTGTACAATACTATTAGATTTTAATTAAATTGTTTATTAATAAATCTAATAATTTAGTTATAAGTTAATATGATCTGTTTATTATAGTTTAAATAATTAAAATTTGTTTTTTAAGTTTTTGGTAGTTATAAGGTGAAAATATGTAACAAAAAAAGACGGGATCTTTGAATGAACTAACAAAGTAACCAAAAACTGAGCCGTGAAGCCTGAATCTTCTCCTCTATCATCAACCTATTGGTTGCTTGCAAAAATTCATCCATAAATAAGGTTGATACTATTAGTATATCCAGTGTAAAAATTATCGGGACAAAATAACGTCAAGATCAACTCGTTCATCCCAGTTTCCATCAAGCAGAGTTCTTGTGCAAGAATGCCAAAACATAGTACTCATAGAATCAGAATTTCTAGCTCTTCAACAATAAAAAAGAATATTACTACTCAAGAGACGTGTAGAAACAACTCAAGTACGGATCTGGAAGAGCTAGAAAGTAAATGAGGTGATGCTTGAATTAAATTTCCTAAAACATTTGCAGAGCCAACAAAAACAACAAGAAAAAGTCTAAAGTAAGCACCATCAGATGTCCAGGAGAAAAGTGACCACATCTCAATTCAATTCAGAAATCAAAACAAAGAAAACCCGATGACTTCCACCAAATTTACCTTAATAGGGAATTCTTGAAAGGTATGCCTAAAGTTATATTAATTAAACAATTCTTGGATTCTCAAAAATTTGTTGGTGAATACAATGTGTCTAATTAGGATGTTAGATATATAATGATTAAATTTACTATAAAAATGATTTGTATAAGTCATGGACCAATAATATATGTACTATATGTGAATATTCAATGAGGTTGTTCCAATAAACAACCTCATTCAATCATAAACATGAATGTCATATTAAACCCGTATGGATTAGGATATCTAACTTACCTTAGTTCCTCTAAAATGATAGTAGTATAAACACGATTGCATCTACCATTGGTCAACCTTTAAAGACATGGAGTCCAGTAAAAAACAGAGTTGCATACAACTCTTGTTATACTTGGCTAGAACTAGATATAACCAAGAAAATTCAATACCATGTATGAGTGAAATTTGGGGATAATGACAGGTGTTGGCTGTGCATCAGCTATTAAAACTTACTACAATACTATAAATTTTGCCATCACCTTGAACATAAACTAGATAATTGTAAAACACTTCAACCCAAACTGCAAAACTAATATGAAGACTCATCAGCAAGCTACTTCTAACAATAAATATCCTAAGAAAAGAAAGGTTTGGATTCCCAAAGTCAAGTCTATAATAATCAAGGATAAAAAATTGATAGTCTCGGCATTACCTAGTCATCATAAGAAGAAAATAATGAAAATGATAAGGAGAAGTCATTGCAGCCAAAGAAGAATATTAAGCAGATGAATAAGCTTGAAACGGTCACAATCCAAACAATGCTCATGTCAAAAGAAAAATAAAGTAATATGTAGAACAATGAGATCACATACCACCAGGGAAACAATACCCCCAAAGAAGCTGAAGTCCACGCTCTTGAAACTGGAGTCACTTCACATCCAATATAGAATATGAGAATTTTTTCTCTGAAGACCATAAACCCAACAAGAGAAACATTGGTATCTTGCCAACCTCTCCCACCCTTAACAAAAAAGAAGTTGAAAAATACTTTTAAGATCTTCTTAACAAGAAACTAAAAGAAGCAAAAGGACTAAATAATATATGTATTTTGGTTGTCAAGTCTCTTTAGAATGGAGGGCCTAACAAATCTTTCAATAATAAATTACAATCAAGATCCTTAGTTGAAAGATTAGTGGAATTGAAAACAAAGCTTCAAAGAGAAGGCTTAACTCTATAAAAAAAACAAGGAGTGTATTGATCTTATTTCTTTGTAGGAACCATTTATCAAATTGGACAACCTGAAAAAAGATTGCTAGCATTATTGGATTTATTAACAATAAAATTTGGCTTATGTAGAATGAGGAATTTAAGTTTGACATGATTGTGGATCATAATCAATTCATTCATGCTGAAATTAAACACTCAACAATAAATAAAAGAATATTATTCACTATATTCTATGCTAGTTGTCAAAGAGTTATGTTGGATTTTTGGAACAATCTCAGAACCATATCTCATACAACTAAAGAGTGGATTATGATGTGAAATTTTAACGTTATCTCATCTTTTGATGAGCAGCTTGCTTGCTTCTCTCTATGTCTTAAAAAACATTGAAGAATTCAGTGATACAATAAGGTACTATTACTTGGAAGATGCTGGCTTCTCAGGCACTATATACACCTCATCTAAGAAAACTAAATGGAAAAGATTGGATTATGTGCTTTACAGCACAACTTGGTTTAATTCAAGCTATCAAAATCTAACTAACCTCCAAGCTAGCAGGTTCTACCTGACTATGAGTTCTATAGAGTATGTTCTGGGTTTTTATAAGTAACTCGATGATTCAAGAGATTCGATCTATGGAAGAAGAAGAATGAATAAAAAAGAGAGATTTATAAAATCCAGATAATTCATTCAATCATCAAAATTGAGCTGATGAAGTGTGGTGTACTTTAGCAGAGATTTTACATGCTTCCTAAAAGCTTAGTTATCCCTTCCATGGCTAATACTATGAATAAAATATCCCAATGATTAACAGAACCTTCTCGCTTCGATCTTTGGTTATTATGAGGCATGACTGCTTTTATCTAAACAATAATGAGGTAGAAGATTATCGTCAAAAGATGATCTTTGGTCGGAAATTATAATTTCATCAAGCCTTAACCAACTCCAGTTACCTCTCCAATCATCACAATTTCCAGAGAGTAGCTCAAGCTCGTATCCAAGTTTAAAAGTTCAATTCACTAGCTAGACTAAAATTCAAAAGCTATCTTAAGTCTAAATTGGTTCCTTGTAATTTGGCGAGTTCTTTAAAAATTGAGTTTGGTGCTTATAGGCTTGCTCAACACATGTAATCCCAATTGATGCAATGGAAATTAGAAGAAAAGAAACAACGAATAGGATAAAATCTAATCCAAGGTAATATGAACTCACAAGTTTAACAACACAGAGTGTTAGATTTTAATTCAACAAAAACAATTGTCTTAACATTAAGGTTTTAAATGCTTTATATATGAAACATCCAACAACCTTAGTCAAATATTCTAAAAGATAAATAAAGATATTAGAAACAAAAATCAAATCAAATTTGAATGCAATCACATTGATTCAGTAATTAAATATTTTTTCAAAATATAAAATATAAAACATAAAAAACAATAAAATAGACTTTTCGGACACTAAGTAGTAGAATTTGAGATCTAAATTGCATGACAAGTATTGTCACGTTTTTTACAATTGGTATGATCGTCGAAATTCAATTGGAGTACCAATTTCGATCAGTTCTAATATCCGAATAACAAATAAAATCTATTTGTGTTTGTCCAAAACAGCTACATAGTTGTGGACCGTTTGACCTATATTACCAATAGTAGTTTTAGTACCTTGTATCCAAAAACTTTATTTTAGTTAAAAAAATGAATTTTATTAGAAAAAATACTTTTTTAGTTATAATTAGTATCTAGTGACATAAATATATTATATTTTTATATTAATATTTAATTATAAAAAGTATAAAAACTAGTTTTAACTATTTTTTTATAATATTATTTTGAAAAGAATAAAGAGAAAACTAGATGTCTCTTAATATTATTATAGCTTTCGCTTTGCTGATGAGTGTATGCGGATATAGTGGTTATCTTTGCAATCCCCGGACTCCAAATATTCACATAACCATTGGGTATGGCTATATATACCCAATTCAGGTTAAGTATACCCAAAATCAACATTTGACTTTCGTTTGACTTTTTTTTGACATTTTTACCCTCCATCAGAAAATTAATATCTAAACTGCCATTAAGTAAAAAAAACTACTAAGTGTATCATGAGTATACCCAATTCACCAAAAGTCCTATTTCGCTATCTATACCCAAACAAACATTCTTCTTTGCTGAATTTAGTATCCAAATAGTATAGTTTTCTTAAAATTTTTGAAACCAAATTCAAACTTCATAAGAAAATCAAGAACATTCAACCTAAAACACAAAATCGATCATGACCGAAGCAGAACTAGGGATCAGCGTGGAGGAGTTGATGTCGCCAGAGAAAATGGATGAATAAATTTTGCCGGAAAAAGAGATGGAGTCGCCGGAGAAGGAGCCACTGTCGCCGGAGCAGCCACCACTATCGCCGGAGAAGGTAATAACCACACTGGTGGCCCATGCACCATCGGTTCTAGGCCATAGAACCGATGGTGCGTAGGTGACGCACGACCGGTTCTTGGCCTTTGAACCGACCGTGCGTCACCTACGCACCACCGGTTCCATGGCCTGGAACCGATGGTGCATGGGCCACCAGCCGGTCGGTTCCATAGCCTTGGCACCACCGGTGCTGAGGCCATGAACCGGTGGTGCTGGGGCCTCAGTCCGCTCGGTTCTGAGGCCCCAGCACCACCGGTTCATGGCCTCAGCACCGGTGGTGCTTATGGTCGTGTCCGGCCGGTTCTGAGGCCTAGAACCACCCGTTTTATACCTCAGAACCTTGGATTCGCGCATGTTTTTCGAAAAAAATCAAGGTTTTTTTAAGTTTTTAACTATACCTGAATGTTTATTGTGGTTTTTTGTTGTGTAACAGGGGACGGATGTTGCAAGTGGGACTGAGGCACCTTCCGCTACTGATTACAGTCATTTGTTCTTCACTACCGAGTTCTACACACACGATGCGTTGGTGAAATGGGTTACGAAGATAAGAAAACTTTATGGTATGGTTATCAACATAAGTCGGCGCGACAAAGTAAACAGCAGAAAAAATCCGAGAGTTTATTTCCAGTGTGAGAGGTGGGGGGAAATATACTCCAAGGGTTGCTGAAAAAGACCGTAAACGGAAGTCTACAGGAACGAAAAAGATTGATTGCCCATTTCAGCTTCTCGGGTCAATGGTTGGACCAGATCAATGGAAGTTAGAAGTGAAATGTGGTATTCATAACCATGAGACTTCTATACATCTAGATGGTCATTCTTTTGCTGGCCGTTTGAATGATGAAGAGAATGAATATGTTGAACGAGCGACCTTCATTGGTACTAACCCCAGAGATATACTGAATAGTGTCAAGAAATTGAACGAAGATAATGTTTCTACCATGCGGACGATATACAATGCACGACAGAAAAATCGGGTTTTAAAGAAGGCGGGTAGGTCACAACTTCAGTTCTTGTTGGGTGAGCTTAAGTCACAAAATTATTATGAATGACATAAATCTGGTGAAGACGATGGACAAATCATTACAGATTTGTTTTTTGCTCATCCTGTCAGTGTTGACCTTTTGCGGACATTTCCGACAGTTTTGATTATGGATAGTATATATAAAGTCATACGATATGGTATGCCATTGTTCGAGATAGTGGGTGTGACGTGTACCGGATTGACTTTCTGTGCGGCATTTGCCTTCATGTCGGGTGAGAAGTTAAACAACTTCAAATGGGTGTTAGAGTGTTTGAAGTCATTGATTTCCGTTCACGGAATTCAAGGACCTCGGGTCATCCTAACCGACAGAGATTTAGCATTGATGAATGCCATAGAAGTGGTATTCCCAGAGACAACGCATATGTTATGTCGCTGGCACATAAACCAAAATGTTCAAGGGCAAACAAGAAAACACTTCCTCGAGAAAAGTGATCATAACAAATTTGTTACTGCTTGGAAGAAGATTGCGTATGCAGAATTAGAGATTGAATTCGATCACGCCAGACGGGACATGCTATTGGAGTACAAAGATTACCCTCTTGCAATAGAATACACTGAAAAATCGTGGCTCGATAAGTACATGGACAAATTTGTTGATTGGAAGATGAACAAAAACTTGCATTTGGGACATTGCACAACTAACCGCGTCGAGAGTGCTCATTCTAACCTAAAGCGTTACATACGTACGAGCAAATTAAACTTCGAGTTATTTTGGGGGAGGGTTCATTCGCTTGTTGAAATCCAACATGCTGCCATTAGGTCGTCGTTCGAGAAGAGTCGTTACATAGCACTGCATAAGTTCGCGGATAAACTGTTTGATGAGATTCGAGGCAAGGTTTCCCACATGGCGTTAGAACTATTTTTCTCCGAAGTAGAGAAGGCCGAAGATACCAAGATGGTCGCTATTGAAGATGGGTCGGATGTTAAAGACACTGGCGTCTGTATATGCGCTATAAAGTCTACCCATGGTATACCTTGCTATCACCAGGTCCGCAAGTGGCGTAAATGTGGAATGTCTGCCTCTCTAGATTCTTTTCACATCCACTGGACAAGGTTAGAAATAATGCCTCGTACATTCCGTACGACCATGGAAATTCTCAAAGATGATATGCTAAAGCTAGTAACCGATGTTATGGAGACAAAAGATGAAAGCCGTATAAAACATATTTACAAGAAATGGTTTGAAGTTGTTAATCCTGAAACATCGTCATTGCTAGAGCCATTAGAGAAGCAGAAACACCGAGGCCACCCACAGGTGAAAAGAAAGTTAGTAGTGGATACATCATCCACTAAACGGGACATGAGCGGATGGGAGTACCCGCTACAAGAGGATGAAGCTAGTCATGACGCAGTCATGCAGTCTTTAAAACCAACAAAAGTTAAAAATGGTAAAGCAGTTGGTAGTGAAAATACGACTCGGGTAGATGTGCCTAAAGTACCTCGTACTCGTACCTCTTCCATTGCCTCGCTAGGTATCAACATCGTACAACCGTCCATTGATCGAGTCACAGAACTAATACATGACCCGAAAGGTTTTTTGCGTTGGTTTCCGATTCACTTCAACCCTTTTATATCGGGTATTAATGATGTTAAGCCAGATGGACATTGTGGATATAGAGCAGTTTCATTCGGGTTGTATGGTCATGAAGAAGGTTGGCGAGGTGTTCGAAAGGCAATATACGATGAACTAATGGAAAACTACGACACATACATCAAGATTTATAACGGTAAAGAGGATTACCTGAAGGTTGCAGAAAGTATAAACTACTACAAGACACCAGCATCACCCAAATATTGGATGACAATGCCTGAAATGGGGATTGCGATTGCAACCAAGTTCGAATGCATTGTTCATTTTGTGTCACTCGTAGGGTCTCACAACTGTAATCATAATTTTTTACCTCTGCGCGGTGAGCCCCCCATTATGGCCCAAAGACGTGAGATTGGGTTTGGATTCGTCAATACTAACCACTTTGTCAATGTAAGTCATTCGATATATGGTTATGTTTTTTCTCACCACTATATTACTCAATTGTTGGTTCTAATTTAAGTAGTATTAAACAGCTATCAATCAAACCCCTTTGCCCTTGCGCACGCATACATCCTACGTGGCAGAAGTTGAAGAGCGAAGAGGCTACGCATTGGGAGCTACCAATACTTGGTCGCTGCAAGAAATACACGGAACTCGAAGGGAGAAAGCCAGTTTGTTCATTCCCAGAAGTAACTAATCTTGATGAATTTGTTTAGTAGGTTTATGTGTTTTATTCGGGTTTATGTTAGTGTTTCGAACTCATTTGTGCCTTTTGGTCGCTTTACGTCATTTGTAAGGATTTATGTTGTTTAGAACTTTGTTTGTTTTACTACATCGTTTTGGTCGTTTTGGTACTTCCCTTTTATTGCAGTAATTCATAAAACTTACCAACTTATAACGATACGCCAATAATCATTTCATAACTAAAATAAAACATCGCAAACAAGCAACAACAACATCTTCTAAACATTAGTACATAACTTGATATTGAACAGACAATTAGTCAAAATCGTAGCCTCCATTGTCGCTGGAATACGCATTGTTTCCTCCTTCATGGCAATTTGAGAATGAACGTATTGTGCCATTTCCATAGACAAATAGTCTGTGATCATTAAACCGAAGGAGTCGAATACTTCGTTCCTAACTTCTGGGGGCTCGTTAAACACCAAGAACATCGGTCCACTAGTTATAGACTTGTACCTCGTGGCTACCTCCTCACGAGTACGAGATCGAGGAATTTGTCTAGATGTAGACATTTCGTCGTACATGAAATACATCATACATAAAACTTCATCAAAGAACTCATCGGTATTATCGTCCGGCCGTTTGAACTTCACAGCTTTCGCACCCTTGAGCAGATGAGCATCATCAAACACACTCCAACCCATTAAAAAGACTTCAACTATGTTAGAAGGAGAGTTTTGTGTGTTTGGTGTTGTAAGGTAGACTTCCTTATATAGAAGAAAGAGAGTTTACTTTGGCGGGAATTTAAGAGCGCGAAAACATAAAACGCGGGAAAAAAACCGGGAAAAAAATTCCAATATACAATTGCGCACCATAGGTACTGTCTTCTATGTACCTATGGTGCACAGGCTACGGTACCAATGGTGCACAGTGTGGTGCACCATCGGTACACCACACTGTGTACCGATGGTGTCATGCACCGGTCGGTACATAACGTGCCGATCGGTGCATGGTACCATCGGTACAAGGGGGGTTGTACCATCGGTACATACCCCCTTTACCGATGGTACTCTGTGCACCATGGGTACTGTCTTCTGTGTACCCATGGTGCACGCACTATTGTACCATGGGTACGCAGTAGTGTGCACCATAGGTACCACTGATTGCGTACCCATGGTGCACAATAAGTTGTATTTTTTAAAAAATATTTTTGGTGTTATGGTGTTTTTTTTACTAATTTAAGTGAATGTTATGGTGTTTTGGTGTTATGGATTTTAAGTGAATGTTATGGTGTTATTTTTGACGAATTTAAGATGAACATTGTTAAATATATGTTATAGAGGATTGATTGAAAGAATGGTTCGACTTATGTTTGTTTGTGGAATCTCAATTATAAAAAACGAATTCAAGTTAAGTACAAAAAATATAAAAGAACAATAGAAGCAGTAGATAGTAGATGTCATAAGTCATATTACAAAGTAGATGTCATAAGTCATAATACAAAATACGATAGTGAAACAACTAAGAAGTCCACGAGAATGAAAGATCACAACAACGCTAAAACAAGTTCGATAATGAGGACAAACAACCAAGGAGAGAAGAGTTGCAGGACTTGATCTCTCCACCTAAGTGCACCCGCTTCCCCATGCTCTACGGGCATAGTAAAAATCAAGCGAACAACGTCTAACAGTCTATCGTCTGTGGTACGTGGTGGTGGAGTAATAGTATGCCAACCATACTCAGCCAGGTACCTCCAGTAGGTGTTCGTCGTAGACTGTCTATACGTGGCAATGGTAACTGTCAATCGATCCTCAGAAAGCAAGTGCTGACGCCAATCTAGCCATGTGCTCTCTCGCCACGTGTACCTCGCTAGATCTCCTTTCCTGTAACCCGGTCGTAGTACAAGTGGGAGTTCTGGCTTATCTTGAATCCGTCCAAACTGGTGCATAACCCGATCAGGCATGTAGCCCTCGACCGTGCTCATCATCCGCAAAGGATAAACAATGGTGCGGATCTCATGAACGGGGAACTGGACTCTAATGTCCTGGTATGGCTCAAATATCACCTGTTACAAAACAGTAAAACAATTAGACTGTTTTAAAATCCTAAAACTTAATATCAAAATGTTAATGCAAAAAAATATTTAAAAACTTACATCTGCCTCCTTCTGATCAGCAAGGAGAGTACAGACAACCGATTTGGGGCGGATGTTTTGCCCAACAATCCGCTTCGGTAGCCACTTCACAATCCTAGGCTGCCTCGCTACGTGGTCAGCATTCTCTGAGGCCCTAAACGCGGGGAAGTGGTCGTAGATCCAGCAATCGAGCATAGCTACAAAACCATAAAGGTTATGCTTTGATGCTTTCGAAGCATCACCCAAACTATGGAAAAGGAATGCCAATGCACTCGTACCCCATGCGATGTCCCACAACCCAGAATCCATATTTGCTAACCCGTACAAGTAGTCAGCCTTGACGCTCTTCTGACTAGTATCCGCAAAAATAGTGCAACCAAATAAGAACATAAGGTATGCTCGTGATACCTGGCGGATAGTCTCAGCATCAGTCTGCTCGATGTAGCGCCCCCTGGTGAAAGTCTCCCGCAGCCACTTTATCTTGAAGCCAACGCCTCTGGTGGACTGTATCTCTGTGCGGACCTCATCCACTGTCAGACCTAACATACTAGCGTAGTAGCTGTATGCCTCATCACGTGGAGCCGTGACTACATCCAGGGTCCGACCAACTACAGGGAGACCTGTAATGCAGTTGACATCATCGAGCGTAATCGTCATCTCCCCAAATGAGAAATGGAAAGTGTTGGTCTCCTGATGCCAACGCTCAACAAAAACCTCGTCAAGGACGGAATGTGTGAAGTACTGAGGCAGGTGGGCTATAAGAGGACCAAAAGGAGTCCGCACCAAAAATCACTGCACATCTGGCTGAGCACTGAGGTCCCACATACGAAGCACATTATAATGTGCCTGTATGCCCAGTGTAGTGCGACCCTATAAATTAAAAACTGAGTCAGAACATAATAATAGTAAAACCTTAGACTATACGTTTAATAGTTAGGTACTTACCTGTCCGATGAAGACGTGGTACGCTTCATGCTCCTTGTAGTCAGGAAACAGAGGGATCTTGTTGCATTTGATAAATGCAAACGTCTTTCGCTGCTCCTCGGTGTGGATGACATCTATGTGCTCCTCATCGATCGTGTCCTACTCAGGGTCCCCAGTGGCATCCACCCTGTCACTAACAGGTGGTGGATGTGTAATAGTATGCACAGAGGACGGAGCTCTGCGAGAAGGAGAGAGAGGTGGTGGATCACTAGCAGTGGGAGGTGGTAAGCTATGTGTATGTGATGACGACGTCTCTCGTCGTGAGGAGCCTCCACCTCTGATATCAATGTCCGCAATCTCTATGGCTTTTTCCTTCCTCTGGCCATGCTTAATTCGGCGCAAATACCGATCACTCTGTATCCTTTCCTCCTCCTCCCTAAGACGAATAGTCTCAGGGTCATCTTGTAAATCTCGTCCGCGCTTGGCATCGTGGACCCGCTCATTCTCAACCACCCGAACAGTCTTAATACTCTTCCCTGGCGGTGGCGGACGTGACCCAGGGGGATACGCCTTGGATCGAGGAAGACGTCGCTCCTCAACCGCGTCTGACCTACAAAAATACAAAACAAAGCACCAAATTAATAACAGTAACATACAAAATTAAAATCATCAACACTCTTATACGCATGGTTGGCTAACTTTATAAAATAATTTCTTATAAATTTGAAGTTTTTTTTAAAAAAAATGCAAAACTGCAACTTTTGAAACAAAATTTGGATATTTTTTTAAAAAAAACTCGGCGCACCATAGGTACGCTACAAGGCGTGCCGAGCGGCACGAGGGCTAGTGCCGCTCGGCACACCTACACGCACCGATGGTGCTGCCCAAGGCGCACCACCGGTGCATCGCCGGTCATTTTCCAGC
Organism: Limnanthes douglasii subsp. nivea; assembly: GCA_036936605.1. Taxonomy (NCBI): domain Eukaryota; kingdom Viridiplantae; phylum Streptophyta; class Magnoliopsida; order Brassicales; family Limnanthaceae; genus Limnanthes; species Limnanthes douglasii. The sequence goes on from JAUPFV010000003.1 coordinate 48,087,114, forward strand.
CGGCAAGTTGGTTGGAAAATGGCCCATAATTCCTATCTAAACCCTAATTTGTCTACCTAATTCTATCCTAAACACCAAATTCAACCCTAAATCTAACCAAAAACTAAAATTCATACCTAAATCTAACAAAATTAAGAAACAAAATTAATTTAGGAACTTACGTATGAGGCGGCGGAGGGTTTTTGTTCTTGACCATGATGAAGGAGGAGGAAGAGGGGGAGGAGGAGGAGGAGAAGGAGTAGTGGTGGTGGTGGTGGTTCGCCGGAAAATATGAGAGAGAAGTGAGAGTGAGATTTTAGAGAGAAGTGAGAGATGTGAGTGAAGTGAGAGAAAGTGAAGGTTAAAATGGTGTGGATGAAGTTAATAAAAAAAATTGACTTATATACCCACAAAAGGGCATTTTTAGAAAAAAAAAATAAATATACTTAGATCACCTTTAGGTATTGGGTATATATAGCTTGACCCATAACCATTTTATGTTTACAATACTTTTAAAATAAATTTATAAAATAGAAAATAATCAATAATATTTAAGTGTTATACTATACAAAAGAATTATTCAGTTTGAAATCACAAAAACAAAATGTAAAATGTAAGACTTGTTCAATAGTTTCGGCCTTTTTGATATGTCCCTGTAATTTTGTGGTTTATAATAATAGGCCTTTTGACAACAAAGTTTTGGTTTATAATGTTTGTATGTTTTCTGACAAGATAGCCCTTTACACCTGTCTGCCATGTGAAAAAGTGCAGGTGTTTGTGACCTGTTATTTACTAACAATTTCATATTTATTAATAAAAATAAGTGAATGAACGGATATGGAAGATGGTTTTATTTTGTTAATTTTAAATTTTAAGATAAGCGATCAAATGATACAATGTTATAGCTAGTGGATTGGCGAAAATTAATATATTTGTGACCAAGCATGATTTTATGACGTTAGAAGTGAGTGAATGAATTGTCTAATATTTTAGATTAACTATTGTTTTATTTTGTTTTTTCAAGTTAAAAAAATTGATTAAATAATATTAGCATTTTTTATTATTTAAAAAATATTAAATAAAATAAAATTTGTTCACACAAGTATTTAGGGCATACCCCGATAGATACAATCGACATAAGAAGGTCGATAAATAACACTATAGCAAACATAGTAGAAAGAGTAAATCAACTTAGTTAAACAAAAGTACTGAAACGACTCAACAATGGCCAACTGAGTCGACAGATGGAAACTCCAAGGGACCAAGTATGAAACCAAGGAGGGGAGAAACATTGGCATTCACATGAGAATGATGAAGCCTTTATTGATACGAATCAACCTTCTCGACTTGAATATTGATGAGTGATTGTCAAAGAAGCACCACAAAATTTGACTTCTCCCACGGCAGTTCTGATTTGGAGAAAAGACGAGAAACGCAGAATTTGACTTGTCCCGTATCATTTGAGCGAGAGGAGGATGACTGCAAAAAGTCCTAACAAGCGCAAACAAAGAAAAGTGAAGGGGGTAAGGCCACAATGGTCAAAGAGGTTAGGCAGCAACAGCGGAAGCGAGCAGATACATCGAACCAGAAAGGAAGATGGCTGCTACAAACAAAACAAAAACAAAATTAAGTTAGAAATAGTAGGATTAGATTGGCGAGACAACCTTGGCACCAAGGAATCTAAACCGAATGTTAGAAAGCATGCGATGAGATACCACAGAGGCGAGGGAATGCGAGGATCTAAAAATTCTAGCATTCCTCTCACTCCAGATATGGTATACAATAGCGCCAAAGCAGACACGCCAGAGGTATCGTAAACTGGAAGGAGACCAGTTGGACGCCTCAAGGATCCAAGAGTCCCAATTGCTATTGTGGCTTAGAGAAAAACCAAGCTTGGAGCTTGCAAAACCCCAGATGCTTTGGGTGTAACTACAATCATGGAGGATATGGGTAATGGTTTCTGAGGCTGAATTGCATAAGACACAAATCGATGGGGTGTTTAGACCCCAACTCAGAAGCTTATCCCAGGTCGAAAGTTTTCCTTTAATGGCAAGCCAAAGGATGAAAGAATGACGGGGAATATTAAACTTATGCCATACTAACCCCGCCCATATGACACTAAAGATGGGCGTACAAATGGCATTGTAGGTATCCTTAATAATAAAATTAAGGACACCTCTCCTAGCAGTCCAAAAGTGGATGTTGTTGTGAAGGATGTTGGGATGAGGGAGGGAGATGATGAGATGGTTAATACCACGGATATTACGAATGTTTCTAGCACTGCAGACCTTAAATGAGTCGGCCAGTTCCAGAAACCGTCTCGAATGATATCGGAGACCTTGAGGTTACTTCCCAAACTAGAATCACGAATAATACTGTACCCATAGTGGTTGACCAAAGAGGTTGACAACAACCAAGGGTCAAATGAGAAAGAGGTCTTCTCCCCATTACCAATTGCAACCCTGTACAAATTACTAGCAATAGGCCTAAGATTTAAAAAAAATTTCCACGTCCACGAGGAAGAAGAGTCAATATTTAACGACCAAAAGTTCTTGTTTTTTATCTTCTCAGAGTAAATCCAGTCACACCATATTGAGTTGTCATGTTTACTAACAATGTACCACAAATGTTTGAGGACGACCGCCTTTTAGGTCTAGAATCCCAAGGCCACCCTCTAACAATGGCAAGGTCACAGTAGACAATGCCACTTTAGTGCCCGTAACCTTCATCTTGTGGCCAGACCAGAGAAAACAACGGAGAGACTGAGAGAGTTCTTTTAGAACTCTAGCAGGGATGATAAAGATCGAAGACCAATAAACTTGCCCAGCAAAAATGACAAATTTAATGAGTTGAAGTCGATCTGCATAAGAGAGGTGTTTGAAAGTCCATGAGGAAATAAGGGTAGTGATTTTGTCAAGAAGATGTCGACAATCGTTATGAGAAAGTCGACCACGGAGAATGGGGACTCATAGGTATTTAACCGGAAGACAGCTAATCTTGAAACCAAGGATATTGATTAAATTTGATCTAAGAGAAGGGTTAACTCCAGATAGAAAGATGTGGTTTTTTTGGGGGCTAACTTTAAGTCCTAAGAGATCAAAGAAATCATTAAGACCATCCTTGATAAGATTGAAGGAGTTAATGTCACCACGACATAAAATCATTAAGTCGTTCGTAAAGCAAATATTGACAATCTTAAGCTTATGACACTTCCAATGGAAACGGAAGTTTACATCATTAATTTTCTCCTTAAGAATATTAGAGAGAACTTTCATGACCAAGGCAAATAAGAAAGGGGATAGAGGATCACCTTGTCTGAGACCCTTTATACCATGGAAAATCCCATGAGGGTCACCATTAATATTAACGGAAAATGAAGGGGTGGCGATACATTGAATGATCCAACTGATCATCTGGTATGGGAAATTTATGGCCACCATGATGTCAAGGATAAGGTGCCACCGAATGTTGTCAAAAGATTTCATCAGGTCGATTTTTAGAGCGACCCTCAGACCCTTGCAGTTAGTCTGATAAGCCCTAAGGAGTTCTTGGGAAAGAAGGATATTGTCTGTAATAGTACGGTCAGCCACAAAAGCCGATTAAGATTTGTCAATCAGATAAGGGAATGAACCTTTGATCCTGTCGGCAAGGATCTTGGAAATAATTTTGTAGACCACGTTGCAACAAGAAATTAGCCTAAAATCCTTGGATGAAGAGGGGCAGTCCTTTTTAGGGATAAGAGAAATAATAGTGGCGTTCCAAGACGGCTCAAGACGACCCAAATTAAGGAACATTAAGATCCCATCGCAAATATATTTGCCTATTAAGTTCCAGGAGTTTTTGAAAAAACCCGTATTGAAACCATCAGGTCCCGAGGATTTATCCCTATCAATACTAAATAGGGCACTTTTAATTACTGCACACGAAACAGGATAAACCATCGTAGATCGGTTTTGAGGAGACACTTTAGCAGAAATAAGCGATGAGACATGAGCGAGCCCTGGGTATCCCGGGAGAGAACCAGTGCCAAGAAGGTTAGAAAAATAGTTGACTAAGACGCTCGCCACCTCATTTGGAGAATTGGCGAGATCTCCATTAACATTAGAGATATAGACTATTTTATTTCTTAAAACACGATTTTTAATACTATTGTGAAAGAATTTTGTGTTACGGTCCCCTAGCTTGAGCCAAGTCTCTCTAGACTTTTGTTTATAGAAAGATTTATCAGTACAACCAAGGGAGATATAGACGGAAGAAGTATCAATCTCAACGAAGACCAAAGAGGGATTCAGGGGGTCATTAGCCAGAAGAGATGAACATGGAAAATATGGTTTTGGGAAATACATACCCTAGAGCTAATATCATTATATTCTTTGCGATTAAGTTCACAGAGGGTGAATTGAAGCCGAGCGAGATTTTGGGAAACCAATCTCATACCGTGAGCAGAGATTGGAAGATTCCAAGAAGAAGACACTAACTCGTTATAAGAAGGATGAGACTGCCACATATTAAAAAATTTAAAAAGTTTTTTAATATGTGGCCTAGGGGAGCCAAGAATAAGTTTAACAGTGGAGTGATCAGAAGAGCAGGCGGATCCAAAATAGGCAATGGACATGGGAAAATAATCATCCCAGACACTATTAACAAGAACTCGATCAATTCTTGAAGCAATATGTTTTAAGGGATTTTTATTGATCCATGTGAAATGAGAACCATATGATCAAAGGTCGCTCAATTCACAATGATAACAGCAAATATTGAATTCATCAATCTCACTCTGAGAAAACGAGCTAGTAAGTTCATCGGGGTTATGAATAGCATTGAAGTCATCGAGAGCAACCCAAGGATAATTACAACAAGAAGTCGAAATGTCCTCAAGGTCAGCCCACAGAGGGCGACGCTCGGGTCCATCGTTGAAAGCATAGATTGCCGAGAGGAAGAAGGGGACAGGGTTATTAAGACTACAAGCTTTGCAGTGAATGATTTGAGAGGAATAATATAAAATAGATATGGAAAAGACACTAGGGTTCCATAAAACCCAAATCCTTCCTAACTTATGAGACGAGTGATTGGTAACATACTGCCAATAAGGGGTGATCTTTCTAATGATAGAGTTAACATTATTTAAACCGACTTTTGTTTCCACAAGAATCATAACAGTGATACTATTCTTGATGATAAAATCAATAACGTATTTTTGACGAACTGGGTCTTTCAACCCTCGAACATTCCAGGAAGCAATAAACATTAAAAAGTTATAGTGAGAGAGAGACATGTCCAAAGTGAACAACGACGACATTTTTAGGATGTGAAGAATCATCCTTTAAAAATCCAAGATAATAAGGTTCAACCTTGCTGCATACATCTTTAGTCAACCATCTTAAAAAATACATTAGTAATAAAACATAAAGTACTAACTTCTTAGATATGTTAAATCTAAAATTTGACCTAACTAAAATAAAAAATTACTTAAACTTAAATAAAAATATTTAGAAGAAGTGGAAGGGTCCGAATAAAAAGAAATTTAAAAAGAAGAACTGTTCCGCAAAATTACCAATTTACTTATTAAAATAAAGGCTAGAGTTATTAAGTTTATATTAAAGGAAGTGGGGGCCACCTTAGAACAAACCATTTCCAACAAGGAAGGAACAGAGGAATCTCCTTTGATTGACGAAAAAGTTGTTGGGAGCTCGACCATTTCGTGAGTGAAAGCAGAGGGAGGTCTCGCTAGAGACTCGGCCGGGAAAAAAACTCCGAGAAACTTATAACTACAAAAGACAGAGAACATGAAGCACCATAAAAATGGTGAGAAACAAAGCACAAGAAAATTGAAATGAGACTGGACGGGCGGCTAGCTGAATACCACCCTAGCGTCTTACAAAGATTCCGAAAAAGAAGAGAAGTGAAGTAGATGAACGAAGTTTGGGAAACAGATATCCGGTTCGACCGATGTCGGATCCATTCACGAAGAACGGACGCAAAAAGGATTGAACAATCTATTTTCGATCAAGCAAGAGAGGCATTACTCCAAAACTCCAAACGAAGGTAAAAGATAACCGTCCTCTTAGAAGGAACGAACGATGAAATACCAAAAAAAAAAACATGGCCGGTGATAAAGTGTTTTCTTGAAAACGAAATGAAAAAACAGCAACACTTGTAAAACCGCCTACCACCATAACCGAAATTAAAAGCTTTTAGGCCATTAGGCCTGAAACCGACTTGAAAACCTATAAGAAAGGGAGACGACAAAAACTTGAAAAACTAGCCGTTAGAGAGACTTTCTCTCTCTAATACTAGCATGTTTTCTGGCCAAACATAGTCTTGTCATGCTAATAATTAATGGATGAGTTGTGCATTACTCTCTCAGACGTAGTGTAGATAGCTTTTAGGTTTTGGTAAGTTAATTAAGAACCATAATTATTAGTTTTGAAGTTGTAGAAATTTTTTTTATTTTCCATAAAGGACCACTCTATTCAATATGTATTATTAATAAAATTTAAGTAAATAATTAAATGATAAATGAATAGATGGCAAATCAGCAATTAATACATCCTTGAAATTTGGAAACGATAACTAAATTGGGACGGTTAATTTTTTCTAGGACAACATCTAATAAGGGATGGAGATAGTAATTCATACTAAACATTATCTTATCTTGTTGTTTTCGGATTCTAAGGTAATTGATCAAATACTAGTATATAGTATGCAGTGGATAGTAACATTGTCTTATTTTCTGAGAAGTTGGTGGAAATGTGGTTGAAAAATTCAAACAAAATTACTCAAACAACATTTTCATTCGGCGGAAATAAGTGAAAACAACAAACATATAATAAGTGAAAACAAAAAACAAAATTCAAACTGAATAATTGAAATGAGCACACACAAAAACAATTGAAAACATCACACACAACAAGCATGCTATTCCGGAAATAAATATTTCACTAACTTCTCAAACATATGTTGGTCATAACGATCAGTATTTAACCATAGTATAAATAAGTGTTTGACCATTATGGCTTGGCTGCTAGCGTACAACCAATGTTCATTTTTTTCTTAGTTATCATGCCATGTTCATAGTCCTATCCTAGCATACGACCATGTGCAATCAAATGTTTGGCCATCATGGCCAAACTATGGGTCGTGCGATAGCGCATGACCCTTATTTACTTGATGATGACCAAGATTTTGGTCGTGTACTAGTGCGCGACCCTTGGTTACTTGGTGTTTGGTCATCATGACCAAGCTTTTCTTCGTGCCCTAGCGTGCGACCAGACACGATCAAGTCATTGGCCATTATGACCAAATTATGGGTCGTGCGATATCGCAGGAAACTTGGTCACTTGACGCTTGGCTATCACGGGCCAAGCTTTTAGTTACACTTTAGTGCATGACCATGCACAATCAAGTACTTTTCCACAATGTCCAAACTGTGGGTCGTGGGCTAGCGCATGACCCTTGGTCAACTGATGTTTGACCATCATGGTCAAGTTTCTGGTCGCTCCCTAGCACGTGACCATGCACAATCAAGTGTTTGGTTATGATGGCTAGGCTACGGGTTGTGCGCTTGCAGAAAACCCTTTGTATGTTTATACTTGGCCATAATGGCAAAGAAATCCCGATCATACACAATTAACATATGGGTCGTGTGATAGTGCACGAGCACTGTTACTAATTTCTTGGCCATCATGGCCAAATTGTTAGTCGCACGTTGGCGCGACTAGGTGCATGTATATTCTTGGCCATGGTGAGCAAGACATGGGATTCCCTCGGCCAAACTTGGCCACCAAAAGTCATGGAGGCCTCCGTAGATGTGTCTTTGGATAGTTATACTCTATTTTAAACAAGTAAGGTTCGAGTTTTAAAACTTCACTTGGTATCCCGTTTGTGTTCTATCGAGGAATGTATAATGTCATTTCAGTATAGACAATACAAATGTCAAAATTTTAGAGCCGCTACATCTCAGATATGTGGTGGAACAACATGTTAGTTACTATCTTGAGCCTGAAGTGTTTGTTTACTCTCCTATGATTTTATAAATGTCAATAAAGAAATATGAAGCTGATGTTGCATGAAAATGAGAGCATTTCTGAGTTTTAAAGATAATAATAGTCAGGAATTTTAAACAAAGAAAACCATTGTGAGTTACGAGTTATCTCTAAAAGCTTGTACTCTATTTTGAGAAGCTTTAGAACAAAATATGTGAAAGATTATATGAATTTTGTTTAAGATTTTCCTTGTAATTTTCTTTTTGTATAAAATCAATGATATGTTGTCCATGAATGTAGGATTCTTTCACAGTCCTAACCATGTTAAATCTTGTTTGTTCATTAGATTTTACATTCCAGTTCTTCTTGTTAATTTTGATATTCGGATTAAAGAGTCAAAACTTTGTTCTTTTCTACCCTATTTGCAAGAAGTTATTCATCACTGGTGCAACTCGTCCAATAGCCGAAACTTGAAATATTGTAACTTCCACCATAACAATAACTTTATATGTTATTTTGAATCTTAAGTGTTACATAAATGTTTTTTAAAAATTTCTTTATTTTAAAATAGAAGTAAGTTTTTATTTGGGAGACTTACCAGTAAAGACCCATTCCACAAACCTATTACGGATAAAGATCTAAATATTTTAAGAGATTTTATACTTTAAATACCCTTCTATATAAAATACAGTAACCAACTTCTCTTTCTTTGTTTCTTTTTAAATTTTAATTTTTAAAGGTCAGTATCTTTTAAATCGTAACTCGGAAAAAGAGTATGAATATACCATTAGTTTTGTTTTTTTAAGACGAACAAAACTAGTACCATCCATGATATGTTTTTAATTTTTTTTAAAAATATATATTTTACACACGTTTCTCACTTATATGGTTTCGCATCTAGTGACTGGTTTCGCATCTATCAAAATAAAGAAGGGTTTGTATCTATCAAAACAAAGAGGTTTCTCATCTAGCAAAATAAAGAAGGTTTCGCATCTATCAAAATAAAGAAGGTTTCGCATCTATCAAAATAAAGAAGGTTTCACATCTATCAAAATAAAGAAGGTTTAACATCTATCAAAATAAAGAAGGTTTCGCATCTAGCAAAATAAAGAAGGTTTCGCATCTAGCACAACAAAATAGGTTTCACATCTATCATAACGAAGAAGGTTTCACATCTTCTTTGCGAAACCCCTATATATATATTAAAACTTTAAAATTATGTATCTTTTAAATCGTAACTCGAAAAAAAATATGAAATAGTATGTTAGATTTATTATTGTATAAAATAGCTATAATAGTTGGTTTGGTATGGTAAGGTATAAATGTGAATTTGGATTACATAAATGATCTTCTAATAAATGACTATGGAATGAGGTCGGTAGTAAACTATTTTATTAGAACTTTGGCAGAATATAAAAAAACAATGTTGTCATTCTTTGCACATATTTTAATGTATGGCAAAAAATAATAATATTTTCCACAAAAAAATATATTTCGTGTTTGTTATGTATAAAAACATAAAAAATAGTCAATTATAGTTTTAATTGTATTGTGCAATATCTTGCTTTAAACCAATAATTCGACTCTACCATGTAGTACATATTCATCTTACTTAGTTTGAATTGAATATATAAACGACCTTGTTGAAGCTTCTGATTCCATAAGTAAAACTAAATATATTATTAGGGAATAACAAATAGCTGAAGACGTTGTAGCTGATTTGTCACTATATAAAGATAATATTATTTTATGAATTTGATATCCAACTAAGATAGCTCCAAGTCACCTTATACCTTAAAACACGAAGATAACAAATTGTGTGAGCAATTAATCAGTTTGTTTGATGATGCAAAATCTAATGTTGTGTAACAGAAATATTCGAGTAATAATCGACTTTGCTGACATGCATAATAATTTACGATTGAGATATTTTTAGACATGGCAACGACCACGACAATGATGCGCTATTTGATATCAGATAAAAGGTAGTAACATCATTTTTTCCATATAAAAAATGGGATCAACGATAATAATTTTCGCATATGAAATTATATATGTGTTGTGAAAGGTCTAAGATATACATATAATATTAATGCAAGTATTGGTACTCTCCATAATATTTAATAAAGAAATACACAATCACACACGAGAAGATTAGTAACAATATGATTGTAAAACTAAAATAAAATATACTAGTAATGTGTTATTTAAGTTTGAGCACAAAACCAGATATGTTTGGCATACAAAAATCCTTAACGAAGATGAATTTGCATCCTCTCGAAGTAGGACACTAACAAACAATATACTTTATAATCACATAATATGAAAAATAGAACATTTTTTCGAACTATATATATTTTATTGTAATCATAGTAAACATTACTAAGTCTCTCTCTCTCTCTCTCAAGCATGTATTTCACCATTGTTAGTTTAATCGATTATCATATAATTTTAAATAAAAATGGAAGTGTAAATAAAATAATAATTATATAATCTTAATTGTTTAACCATTACCATAAAATACAATAAACTGTTTAATTCCACGATTGATCATGTAATTCATACAATCTATGGTCTTGACTAAGCAAACATGTTAAAAAGGAAACATTGGAGGAAAGACTCAAGAATAGCGCATCATTTAGGCTGCTTAAATCACCTAAACAAACCAAGGGTGGCCATTTCGCTGAAATGGAATCTACTTAAAGAAAACAGATATAAGCTAAATATTGACAGAGTTAGCTGCTATACAGGGGAAGCTAGTGGTGGAGGTCTGATTCGGGATCATCATAGAAAACTAGTGGCTGGATATGGAAGGCTCTACAGTAAGAAATCATCAATCGTTGCAAGTGCAGAGCTCTTCTAAATAGGCTATTACTCTGTCAGGCGAAAGGAACAACTCATCTGGAGATTGAAACATATTCGAAACTCCATATTGAGATAATTCTAAGAGGTAATTTGCTTTGGTATCTAGATCCTATCACCAAATGCTGCAAAAATATAATATCCTCATCAATGAATATCAACTATATATATAAAACAAAACGTGGATGCGGGCTGGACCGCTAAACACACCCTAAGCAAAGGTTATGACTTGGACTTTGATAACAACCTAATTTTTAACAAGCTCATGTCAATCATCTTGCTAGAGAGTTTAGGATCTGGATACATAAGAACAAAAGACTCAGACTAGCTCACCTGGGGATTTCAGGAGCTGGAGGTTCCATTTTGTCAAAATTTGAGTTTGATCAAGTTGGTTTTATAGTTTTATCAAGCTTCTTAGCAAAAGGAAAATAAAATGAGAATCAGAGATTATCAGGGTCTTCTTGTTCGTTCTGTTCTGGTTGAAATTGAAACTCTGACTTCAAGCGGTTTCTCTCTCCTCCTTTAAATTTTGATTTTTTTAATGGTTTTCCCCTCAATGTTTTGAGATTTCAAGTTTTGGGGTCTTTTAATAGACTGTTTGGCTGTATTTCAATTATACATTAATAAAGTGTAAGTATTTGAGGAAAAAATAAAATAAAATATAGTAAACCGTGTTTCTATTGCAAATAACATGAAGAAAAGAAAGAAAAAGACAATTACCTTAATATAAATAACGCATAAATCATTCTTGCATTTAAAACTATTGATATAATAGTAGTGGTTGTTCTCATTTTGGTATGTAAGATATGAATTATTACTCAAGTTTATCATAAACTTATATTTTCTTGATATAAAATCGGATTCTTATATATTATTTATTAGTTTTGATACACAGATTTTAAATTGTAATAAAATTATCCTACAATACGAGTTGGTTTTTCACATACAATAATAATTGCAAGAATGTAAGTATTTCGACTTTTAACATAATAATATTTAAATTATTCTATATAAATGTAAACCAAGTTAATAAAACTTGCCACAATACATTGATGACGACACAATATCGTAATAAAATCTATATCAAGCATTTTGGAAATTTTGAAGTTGTAGATCTTGTTGAGTTCATCCAAATGATAGGTCGATTTTGGTTGTGGAACAATTAAGGTTCGCTAGTTTGGGCAAAGAAATTTTTTGGATTCAATTTTGAAGTAGTTAGGATTCGACCACGTCGGCTGATTAATGTATTCATATTTGGATCTTGAGAAACTAGAGTTTGGCCGGTTTGGTCAAACGCAGGTTCAAATTTGGTTATGGAACAACGATGGTTCAATCGTATTAGTCAAACATGGGGTGAATATGGTTCCAGAGGAACCATAGTTGACTAGTTTGACCGAACATGATATTTGGTCATTTCAACCAGAATGTTGTATACTTTATTCTTTTGGACGAATGTAATCTGAATATAAATATGATTTGAATTTAGTAATCTTGAGTGTGACCCATGAATAAATTCAAATTTAGTGAGTTTTGTTTAATTCAACTCTGATTTTTAAAGTCTTAAAATAGGATAAAAATAAAATGAAATTGTTCATGTAGCAGATTTCTTATATGACAATGGCTAATTCGTAGATATGGTTGTTAGATGATCGATGCTATCATTTTATATTTATATATTTATTAATTATTAAATTTAGTTGTAGATACAACTTAACGCTAAAAAGAAAAAAAATACTTATATTTATAAATAAGATGTGACTTATTGCTTATAATTAGATATAGATATTCTATGAATTAGTAAACTATAATATATATATATATATATATATATATATATTACAATTGATTATATCTATTCTTAATTCTTTATGAAATGATATAATCTCCTAAATTATTTTGACTAGTAAAATCCATCGTAAATTGAGTTATGACTGAGATTTTTTATATTGAATTTAATTATGCGATGAGCTAAAATTACAAGAATCATTCTCCTATCATTACGATACATGAAACTATTACTATAGGTGAATCTGATTAAGTTTTCAACTAGCCATTACAATATTTTGCTGAGAAGTTTCAGCTGACATAATATATGATTTATAAAATCTCAAATAGTTATCATAATATTTAGTTGATAACTTTAAAGTATCCCAAAAATATAATTATTTAACTTTCACTAAACAAAATATAAATTTTCAACTAAGAATTATTGAGAATAATTAAGAACTTGACAAATTCTTCAATGACATTCACTAGTAAAAAGATATTGAATCAACAATATGTCTACCTTGTCTATTTAAGATGTGTATTTTGATAATATTGATATTTTTAACCTATAATTCACATGATATATAATTTTAACCATCTTTATAAGTTTAATTAAGTTTTTTACACAAATTAGAAAAAAAGACGTAGATTATATAAAATTAATGAATAACAAATACTTTACACTATACATTTTATTAGATAAAAACTTTTAGACTTAATCTAAATGGTAATTGTTGATCGTTTTTTACTTATATAGGTGTGTCATGATTTTTCTTTATCACCAATAAATACTTCACATATTATTACTCAAAATAATTTTAATTATAAATAAAATATAACAATAATAATAAAAACAATCCTATGAAGATAAGAAAAAGACTTGTAACTATGATTTTCATATTTGTTTATTACAATTTTAAAATTATTGTAAATAATCTCATAAATTTATAAAAAAAATAAAACATAATTTTTTTAAATGAACAAAACAAGATTAACGAGGAATAAGTTTTGATCATGTTTTTTTTATAGTTTCATCACGAGATGAATTAAACTATTTTTTATAATTTGAATAAAATATTTAAAAAAAATTAATAATAAAAAAATATAAAATAACAAAAGATTAACTACTCTAAAAGTAACTAATTGTTTTCAACTAAATAAAAAAATTATTAGCTATACTAGTTTATTAATAAATAATAATATTTTAATTTATTACCTTCATTGTAATCCATATTTTTTTATGGTATCAAATTTTTAATTTTAAACTTAAGATTTTTATATTATGTATCTCTTATACCAACAAGCAACATTTGTCATTGTCCATGGGAAACAATTAGTATTAGATTTTTGACGGTTATATTATTTCATGTTTTGTGTATCTATTGAAAACAAAATATTTTTTATTTGTCTTAAATTAGGGTTTTGTTTTTATTTTTGGTTTTGTTTTTTTTATCTTTGTTTTATGGTCAAACTCATGTTTTAAATTTTGGTTGTTTATTCATATGTTCGTGAAGATCAAGTGTTTAGATTCTTTATTTTGTTTTCGACTTGTTGAAGACCTTTTGGATCTTGATGTGCTTCTAGATTTAGAGAACATAAAATGTTACGTATCTCGATTTGTTCTTGATTTAGTGAATACTAAATATTACGGATCTCGATTGGGCGAATACAAAATGTAGTAGGTTTTGATTTAGCTCTAAGTTTGGTGAAAAACAAATATTTCGGGTCTCATTGGATGGAAATCAAAGATGAGATATGTTTTTCAAAGATAGAATGTTTGGATATCGATTTGGTTAATAAGAACAAATATGATTTTTTTGGGTGAGATAGAATAAAATGGATTTAATTTTATGCTAAGAATTGAGAAAAGTGAAATTAAAGTTAGATTATATGTAATTTGAGTTTGACTAGAAAAGAAAAATAAAATTATAAGACGAATATCGTAAATGCAACTTTATTTTGCATTATTAGGACGGTCACACTTCTTATTATCGTTGACATTATTGTTGACATGTTTATAAACGCATATATGTTTTTCGGTTTTCTTTATTGTCTAACGAACTCTCAATATTTGTGATGTAACATTTTGATTTTGAAAATTGTATTAATAATATTAGATTATTAGTGTCTAATAGTATTTTAATATATCTATTTTTATTATAATTCTCATTTATATATATTTATGATATATTTTTTTAGTGATTAATATGTTAATAAAAAAATTATAATATTTTTATTCAAATATTAATAAATAGTTTAAAAATCAAATTTGAATCTAAACATTTTTTCACAGTAAATTTACAAACTCAAAAGTAAACTCATAATAACTTGGGTTTGTTTATTAGATCTAATTTATTTTTAAATATTTCTCTTTAATTAAATAGTATATAAAATTATAGGAAAATAGATTGCAATGGATTGATGTTAGTGAAGTTAAATTAACTTAAAAATATTTGTGGTCACTATTATATATTTAAAAAATATATATATTATAGAGGTCTATGATATTTTAAAAAGTGATATTTTTAGTTATCAACTGATCAAAAGTGACAACTTAAATAGCATTTTTTTTCTCCAAATTTGGTCCAACAATTGTAGCCAAATTATATTTTTTTATATTCCACACCACCATCCACGTGGCCACGTATGAAAATCAATCATCCAAATTTTATTTTTTATTTTTTACCATCTGAATTTATTATATAAAGAAGAATGAATCGAATTATATTTTTTACTAAATACAAATCATATATTGTGATGTTGCTCACATATTCAAAAATCTATTTCAATGAATTTTTAATTTTTAATTATGATAAATAATATATTTTTACTGATTGTGTATGGATTGAAACATCCCCTTTCAATAATTTTATATCTGAAAATAAAAAGTGACGTTTGTAGTAAACTCAACCAATTTCATTATCTCCTGAGCTAAATTTATTTTTATCCATTCATAAACACTTGAATTCGTACAATCAAAACCATTGATTATCTTAAAATATACATAATCCATATGAAGTCTACCATTTTCCCTCCTCAACTCTTACACTGATTTGTTTCCATTGAAGAAGCCAAATGGGATCACCCTCCGCTCGGGGAGGAAATCGACGAGGACACGAATATTTACACGAGAGAGGCTAATATAAAGTGTGTTGGGATGTTGTATATTAAGGTCATTCGCAATATCAAATCTTTGTGTGTTGGTGTTGTGTTTGATGAAGTTAATATTAGTTTAAAGATTTTAATAAATTCATTAAATGTAATTTGAAATGTAAATTCATAATGAAAGATGATTAATCAACTACAAGTTATATGTAAATCAGTAAGGACGTGTCATATACCACAATTGCAGATTATTATATTTGTTAAAGTAGATTTTCAAAATACATGGGTCAAATTAAAATATATAATTTGGGTTTGGTAAAAATATATAACATGATCTAGCGGATTCATAAAAGGTAATTTTAGATGGTAAAATATAATAAGTAGGATCACAAATATAATTTGACTATATATTGATACCAAATTTGTAATAAAAATTATATTGCTCGAACTGCCATGTGGTGGTTAATTGAAGAGTAAAAATATTATCTTTTAAAACATCAAAGACAGGTTTATGGACTATAATGATCAAACACATAAGACCAACAACGTTTTTGGCCAACTAAATTTATAATTCATTTGTTTCCTATTTTTTTAGTCAAAATACTTATTAAAATTTGTTGAGTAATTTTTTTTTAATGTGTAAGTCTATTAGTTTCGGATCTGTATGCAGAATATTTATTTTATTTATTTATGAACAAATTATTTGTATAAATTATATATTGATAAAAATAAAAACATTAAATTATTCATAGATGAATTATGGTCTATTTTATAAAAATAAACTTTGAAACATTTATTTTTTTACTAAAATATTTGTATTTTATTTATTTATTTCTTAACTCATAATTTAATCTGTTTTTATGGATATTATATCTTAAAACCAATATATATAAAAGTTTGATATCTTAACTCATGAGATTGAATGTACGTTGATAAAAAATTACATACTTTTACGAATGTTTCGCTTCAACATGTTATTATAAATATTAAAAAAATTGATGAACATTAAGCATAGTAAAAATCCATATATCCTATCTATTTATTAGCAATTGAATAATTCTAATTAAAATTTTTAAACATTTTAAAATATCACTTAAGTTATCCATAAATATATAGTCAAATATCTTGTTACCACTTAATATCCAAAATTGATAAACTACTGATAGATTTTTGGACAAAGGAGAAAAACCAAAATTAACCCTCTTATCATACTTTGAACTAAACCTCATATTTCATTTTTTTTAAAGTTTGTATCTTTGAAACTCTACCTTGATTTTTTTCCTGACAGTATCATCGGTTTTGTTAAGATGAACAAAAGTAGGTCCATAAATGATATATTTTTGTAAATTTGTGCTAGACCTAGTACCCTGGTCTTGCATCTCGTATCATCAAGTAGTACATGTATCACATTTTTCAATTATAGTCTCGCATCTCTCAACTTCAATCATGTTTGGTCTCGCATGATTAATAATGTCGGTCTATCCCCTTTATCATGCATAGTCTCTCCACTTCCATCATGCATGGTTTCTCCGCTTTATAATATTTGGTTTTTTCACTTCCATTATGAGTGATCTTGTACGATTCAATAATGCATGGTTTTTCCACTTCATCATGCATAATCTCTCAACTTCCATCATGCATGGTCTCTCCACTTCCATCATGCATGGTTTCTCCGCTTTATAATGTTTGGTTTTTTTTCACTTCCATTATGAGTGATCTTGTACGATTTAATGATGCATGGTTTTTCCACTTCATCATGCATAATCTCTCAACTTCCATCATGCATGGTCTTTCCACTTCATCATGTTTCGTCTTTGTATTTCATCATGTCTAGTCTCGCATCTCTATTTCATCATGCATAGTCTCTCCACTTCATCATGTATGATCTTTCCACTTCCATCATGTTTTGTCTTCCTATTTCATCATGCCTAGTCTCACATCTTTATTTCATCATGCCTAGTCTCGCATCTCTTCATTTCATCATGCATGGTCTTACCACTTCACCGTCTATTGTCTTTCCACTTCATCAAACCTAGTCTCGCACTTTTCCCTTTTATCAGATACAATCTCTCTACTTCATTTTGTCTGGTCTATCCACTTCCATCATGCATGGTCTCTCCGCTTCCATCATGCATGGTCTCTCCACTTCCATCATGTCTGATATCGCATGATTTAATAATGCACGGTATCTCCACTTCATCATGCTTGGTCTATCTTCCATGATGTATGACCTCTTCAGTTCATCATGTATAGTCTCTCTATTGTATCATCATTATCTCGCATCTCTTAATTTCATTATGCATGATCTCGCATCTCATTTTCATCATGCATGGTCTCACAATTCTCCATTAGAGCAGAACAAAACGAAATACGAGTTGCGAGATTAACCAAACATAATGCGAGACCAATGTACTTACTATGACGAAATAAATAAATAAATAAAACGCTAAAAAAAATCAATGATACTTTTTTTTCCGAACTACAGTTTGAAAGATAAAAAAATATTATTAGAAAAATATGAAAGATAATATATGATTGGAAAAAAAAGAAAAATAATAAAGTAAATCCAATGAAGTATTGATATCGAAACATTTAAAGTATTATAGAAATGGTTGTATATCGAATGAATAATAAACTCAATATTTAACTATTAAAGGTCAATAAAATATATTTAAAATATCAATCAAAAATAAAAGTTGGTGTTTGATATTTTTAAATATACTATTCTCGTTTATAAGCATAATAAAAAAAAAAAAAAAATTTAGAGAAAAAAGCAATTTTTAGAAAATGGGTTTTGGAAAGCTCTGTTCTCCAAGAACAGAGTAAAATTTTCTGATTCATTCTTTGAATCTTTTTCATCAATTCTGAATTACAGTGATCTATCCGGTGTATGATGTTGATTGAATCTCGGAAACCATTCAACGAAGAATTTCCTTTGCTAAGGAATCCTCTTCAAGGTAAAACAGGTAAAACAGGGGAAAGTCATAATGATAAGGAAGCTGGTATGGGTTTAGATAATGAATGTAATGTAATTTCAAATCCCATTTTTGAAGAAAAAGCCAAAGAAAATGATTCTGAGGAGATCAAGAAAAGTTCTTTTGTTGATCTGTTGAAAATCAAAGAAACAGATTTTACACACTCAAATGTTTCTGTAAATGTTTCAAAGGATGTTCCTGTTATCACTTTTGAGCTTCAAGATAAAGAAAGATTGATGGCGATGTCTAAACATACGCTGATTGCGAAATTCAGTTCTGGGAAACCAACGATGGAAGTTTTTAGAAGCTTTTTATCAAGATTCAAGTTTGTTGGCAATTACAGTGTCTCAATTTGGGACTACAGGCATATTTTTATTGAGTTCAATGAGATTGAGGATTACAAAAGATTCTGGTCGAGGAATGTTTGGGTGTTGGGTGGCAAGACTCTTAGACTGTTAAAATGGACACCGGACTTTGATCCGAATCTGGAATGTCCGTTCACGCCGGTGTGGGTGTCTCTTCCAAAGCTGCCAGAGTTTTTGTTTAATAGAGCAACAATAAATGAAGTTGCTAAAGTTCTTGGAACACCTTTGAAGATTTGGGTTCCATCGCTTAATCGTGCTAAGCAAAATTGTTGCCGTATCTGGGTAGAGGTTGATGTTTCAAAACCGTTGATCCATAAGATGCAGTTGAAGTTTGGGGAGGTTGATGATTATTGGATTGATTTAGTATATGATAGTATTCCTCTTTATTGTGAGCACTGTACTCATATTGGTCACTCGAGGGAGAAGTGTAAGAAGTTCTTGTTGGAAAAGGAAAGTTTGAGGAAGATTGCAGAGGATAAGCCAGTTACTGATGCTGCGTCTGATCGAATTTCTTGTTCTAATGTTCCCACTAAGGATGACTTGTATGATAATACTTTGGAGGATAATAAGATTGTGGATCGAAAGACTAGTTTTGATAATGCTGCTGGTAAGTTAAAGTCGATTGTGGTTAATGAAGTTGTTGATAGTTCAATGCAAGATAGAAGGAATTCTGAGTATAGAGATAGAAATAATGGAAATGGTGACTTATCTACCTCTGTAAATGAGATAGAAATGATTGATGCTCTAAAGACTTTGGAAAGAAGGAATATGTTTGATCTTTTGAGTGAAGATATCCAGTCTTCTCCTAAGCATGTTGGCAGTCTTCCAAGTTTTCCTGTGAAAGATAATTTGATTAAAGATAAACAGAAGAAGAATGACATACAGAAAGTGAAGAAAGTTTCAAAGTTGTGGACATCAAAAGGTCCTGTTTCCTCAAAAATTATGAAGCTCAAAAGAGCTCAAAAGTCATCATCTGATCTATGACTTTTAACATTTTGAATTGGAATGCAAGGGGCCTCGCTAGTAAGGAAACCATTCAGAGATTAAGATCAATGGTGTTATCTTTTAAAATTTCTTTTGTTGCTATTCAGGAGCCTTTGGTTAAGGTGGATAACTTGAGTAAGATTGCTAAAAAGTTAAAGTTGAAAGGTTTCAGTAGTAATGTTTGATGAGGGCGGAATTCGCCGATTCAAGGAATAGGGGTAACAATGTAATAGACAATAGTTAATATAGTTATTTGAGTAGACAAAGTTCTTTAGGGACTAATATGCAAAAACAAAAGTAGCAAAAGAGGGCCCATCGACATGTGATGATGGCCCATAGAATTTAAGCGGGTCCTCCGAATTTTACTATAAAAGGAGGACCCTTTTTGCCTAAAATGGTATGGAATATTTTCTTTACAAGAAAGACTACTTTATCTCTCTACACTTTCTCTCTCTAGTCATATCAGGTCCTAGATCCGAAATATCATCTCTTAACAGCGATTTACTCATCATTGGCGCCGTCTGTGGGAAGGAGTGATACCGAAAAGGAATCTTCTGCCCTTTGAAAATCACATTGTACGGGATGAATAGCGAAGCGGCGACAGAGAGGGACGGTAGGGAAGTTGTTCGAGCCGCAGCCGGGTCGGGAGACGCGGGAGCTCCTGGTCGGGAGTGGAACGGCGGTCGGGATAAGTGTTCGACCTTGATTATGACCCGAAAGCAGCTGCTCGAAGATATTGCCCGGTTAGAAGAGGAACGAGAGCGGGCGCTGGACGAGAAAAGGATTCGCGAAGGGAAAGGCAAAGAGCCCGCCCTGGACGATCGGGGAACGGTTGGTCGCGCACAAGCCTCGCGGATGGAAGTCCGACCTGTCAGGTATTACCGAGATTCGCCTCCCGATGATGAAGAGGCTGTCAAGATTCGTCAGAGCTCGGGCGCCCATCAGGCCATGACGTCGGACTATCCCTCAGGCGACTCCTCTGACGAGGAGTACCGGCGTCGGGAGAGAACCCAACGGACGCGAAAGACTCGGTCCCAGCGCATCCGAGGGTCCAGGGCAGACCTTTCGCGGTACAAAAAGGGGGGCACCAATAAGCCGACCCCTGTGTCCTTTGAGAAGGAAGGAACGCACGTCGTCAGCCGCGGAGAACGAGAAGCGTTGCCACCAATTCCTTGGCAGCCGACGAACAGCCAAAACCTTGGATACCGAACGAGCAGCCAGTTTGTCGGCCCAAGAGCCGAGGGGCTCTACGAAATCAGGACCGAGGGTCTTGGGGGAGGAGCTTTTGAGCTCGGAGTCAACTGGAGAGCCTCCCCGTTGTCTGATGAGATATTAGCGGGACCGCTCCCGAGGCGTTTTGACATTTCTAAGCTGGACAAATACGACGGGAAAACGGATCCGGACAACCATCTGGAGGCCTTTAAAAACTTTATGCTGAGTTTCGATAACGATGATAAGCTCTTATGTAGGGCTTTTTCTATGACGTTCAAAGATAGGGCTTCGAAATGGTACAACCGATTGCCGCAGGGGTGCATCAGAAACTTCGGGACTTTCTGGGCTATGTTTAGGCAGCACTTCGTGGGAAGTAAGAGTTTCCGAGCTAATGGAGACACTATCATGAACTGTCGACAGAAGCTGGGGGAAAGCCTAAAAAACTACACCAGGCGATTTATTGATGCGAAAACCGATCTGGACCATTGTGAAGAGAATGTGGCTCTGACAGCGTTTCGATTGGGCCTGCTCCCGGGGCCAATGAAGCAAGCAGTTACGAAAAAGCAAGCGTTCACTTTCTCTGCGCTCTTGGCACAAATAGAAAAACAGATACTAATCGAAGAAACGGAGGCTTCCGAGGTGGCGGCGCAGATCCAACAGAGCGCTCAGGCATCGTTCGTAATAAAGCAGGGCTCCCGACCCGACCAGGCTAGAGTAGCCCAGCCAATTAGTACAATACCCCCGACCCCGCCAGCAGTAACTAAGTCCAACGCCCAGACCGGTCCAAGGCCAAAACAAAATGGGCAGGCAACGTCCCGACCCGCGTCCAACAAGTGGATACGACCGGCCTACTTCGCGGATCTCACGGAGTGCGTATCCTCTATCTACGAAAAAACCAAGAAGAGCGGGATGTACCGAAAACCTTTTCCTATCCCGACGCCTCGGGAGCAAAGGAATAACCGCTATTGTCGTTATCACGAGGACGTCGGCCATGATACGAAAGATTGCATAGCCTTAAAGAGGGAGATTCAGATGCTCATCGAGCACGGTAACCTTTTAGAGTATGTCAAGAAGGCCCAACATGCCGCACCCTCGAAAGAAGTGGTTGTAGTCCCGAAGCCCGAAATAACCATGGCAATTTCGGAGGTTGCGGATCAGTTCGACGTATCGGTTGAATACCTCGACCCCGAGGTCGGTCGGAATATCATAGGGATCATTGAGGAAGAGGCGGAAGTTAGCGTGCGTGGCCTCTGTGAACTTTTTGATTCATCAACAATCCTCGAAAAGGGGTCTGCGGCGGGAACCAGAACTTGCTTCCAAACCTGGGGAGCTAGCCACACCGATATCAGAGTTGTTGATGAAAAAATTGGCAACCGCGCCGATATCAGAGTTGTTGATGAAAAAATTGGCAACCGCACCGATATCAGCGTTGTTGATGAAAAAATTGGCAACCCCGTCGATATCAGAGTTGTTGATAAAAAAATTGGCAACCCCACCGATATCAGAGTTGTTGATGAAAAAATCGGCGAACGCATCGGGCGGGTCCAAGGATTGTGCGATCTTTTCGAATCTATGACCATCTTCGGGGGGGATTCAATGGCGGGAATCACGCATTCCTCCAGGAAAAGGCACATCGTTAACTTAACCACACAGCTGGAAGCCAGAACTTGCTTCCAAACCAGGAGTACCCCTTCGCCAATTTTGTATTTTGACGATGATGATATGAGGGACTTAGCCGGGCCTCATGAGGATGCCATTGTGATCGGGGCAGCGATCGCGGGAGAAGAGGTTCGGCGAATTTTGGTAGACACCGGGAGCTCAGCTAATATCATCTTCGCTTCAACTTTCGCCAAATTCCGAACACGACCAGTAATCGAGCGATCCGACCGTACCATCGTCGGGTTTACAGGAGCGGCAGCAGACGTCGTCGGGGAGTTTGAGGGTGTGGTACAGCTCGGCCGCGGCCCGTTTAAAAAAGAGGTCACGGTGCTGTTTATAGTAGTTGATGCGCCGGCTTCGCACAACGCTATTTTGGGACGATCTTGGATATCGCGCATGCATGCGGTGACTTCCACTATTCATCAGTGCGTAAAGTATGTGGTTGGAAATAACATCGGAATAGTACGAAGCAGCCAGAAAACGGCCCGAGAGTGTTACCGAGCTGCGTTGGCACCCAAGAAAGACCAAGAGATGTTCCCCTCCCAGGCATAGCAATTAAGGGGGAGCTCCCCGGGATCGCAACCGGTGGACGACCCTCGGGAGGCCCCAAGCCTTTTGACAACCGACGAAGAGTGTGAGCTGCATCATTTTGCAATTGGGAAAGGTCTGCGGATCGGGTTGAATATGTTACCGACCTTAAGGGAGCGGATGCTGGCTTTACTCCGAGAGAATCTTGATTTGTTCGCATGGTGTTCCGGGGACGTTACGGGAGTACCCGAGTCATTTGCAATTCACAAGTTGACCATTAACAAGAATGTTAGACCAATAATTCAGAAGCGTCGGGCTTTCTCTCCCGAAAAAGCAGAAGTAATTCTGAGAGAAGTCGAAAGAATGACCGGCGTTGGACATATCGTAGAAGCGCGATACCCTTTGTGGATATCTAACCCTGTTCTTGTCAAAAAGAAAAGCGGGAAATGGAGGATGTGTGTAGACTTTACCGACCTCAACCGAGCGTGCCCGAAGGACCCCTTCCCAATGCCACGGATCGATCAACTGGTGGACTCGACATCGGGTAACAAACTATTATCTTTTATGGATGCTTATGCCGGCTATAATCAAATTAAGCTGCACCCCGCGGATCAGGAGAATACTACATTTATCACGGGTCGAGGGCTATATTGCTACAAAGTAATGCCCTTCGGACTAAAGAACGCGGGCGCGACATACCAAAGACTGGTTAACCGAACGTTTGAGGACCAGATCGGGAGAAACATGGAGGTTTACATCGATGACATGTTGGTCAAAAGTGAGACCGATGTGGACCACCTTACCGACCTCAAGGAGGCTTTTGATAACTTACGACGGGTAAACCTTAAGCTAAATCCCGAGAAGTGTTCTTTTGGTGTTCGGTCTGGGAAGTTTTTGGGTTTCCTCGTCAGTGAGAAAGGCATCGAAGCCGACCCCGTCCAACTCCGAGCCCTAGCCAACATGGCTCCCCCTCGGAGTGTAAAAGAAGTTCAGATACTGACTGGGCGGTTAGCCGCGTTGAATCGTTTCATCTCTCGATCGTCTGACAAATGCGCTCCATTTTTTCAGGTCCTTCGACAGGTAAAAAATTTCGTTTGGACTGATGAGTGCGACAAGGCGTTTTTAGGGATCAAAGAGTATTTATCGTCCCCGAACCGTCTGACCAAGCCCGTTGTGCACGAAACTCTGTTCCTCTACGTTGCAGTCACGGATTACGCGGTCAGTGCGGCTCTGGTCAGCGAATCAGGGCCGGCTCCGACGGCTGTGTACTATGTAAGCAAAAGTCTTCTTGACGCCGAAACGCGATACTTAAAACTCGAAAAGATGGCCTTGGCTCTGGTGACGGCTGCGAGGAAGATGCGCCCATACTTCCAAGCGCACCACATTGTCGTCCGCACGTCATTTCCGCTAAAATACGTTTTTCAACGACCAGATATGTCCGGGAGAATAGCCAAGTGGTCGGTAGAGCTGGGGGATTACGACATTGAGTTCGAGCCCCGAACCGCGATCAAGGGTCAGGCCTTGGCCGACTTTTTGGTTGAATTTCACTCCGACCGACCCGAACAAGAAGCACCCTCACACGAAGCCGCGGAGGGCGAATGGATTATCTGCACTGATGGAGGAGCCAACGTTAGCGGTTGTGGCGCGGGAGTTCAAATCGTTACTCCCTCGGGTTTGAGCATGTTCCAGGCCATCCGTTTCGGTTTTAATACGTCAAACAATGAAGCAGAATATGAAGCGGCTTTGGCAGGGTTACGATTGGCGCAAGTCTGCGGGGCAAGGCAAGTGCGCCTTGTAAGCGACTCACAACTGTTGATAAACCAAGCCTCGGGGAATGCGGAGGCTCGGAAAGAACACCTAGTACAGTACTTGGCGGCCTTGAGAATTTTGGCTGCCTCTTTCGACAAAATCACGTACGAACATGTCAACCGAAGTGAAAATATGACAGCCGACTCTTTGGCGACGGTTTCTTGCTCGACAAACTATCCTTGGGTAATAGAGCAAGAGAATCCGTCCATTATTAAACGGCATGAGCTCGATAACCGACCCGAACTTGCGTGCCAGATCTCTCCAGTAGTGAATTCGGATTGGCGACAGAATATCATCACGTTTTTAGCTGGAGGTCGGCTCCCCGACGATGCGGCTTCGGCTCGAAAATTGCGTAACAAGGCGCGGGGATACGTTCTTTTGGGGGATGTGCTGTATAAAAAATCCTTTAGCCGGCCTCTGCTTCGATGCTTAGGTTTCGATGAATCCCAAGTAATTTTGTCCGAACTACACGACGGGGAGGGCGCGGCGCACTGCGGATACAAGTCTTTGATTAGGCGAGTTTTTCTCGCAGGATTCTATTGGCCGACAATAACAACAGACGCAAAGCTCATTGTGAAAACTTGTGACACGTGTCAAAGGTTCGGGAATGCGATCAACATACCTGCAACGCATCTGGAATCTATAACCGAAGGGTTACCCTTTGACCGATGGGGAATCGACCTCGTCGGGCCATTACCCATGGCATCGGGAGGAAGGCAAACGATCGTCGTCGCGGTCGACTATTTTTCAAAATGGATCGAGGCTGAGCCCTTGTCAGCCACAAAAACCAAGGATATTATCAAGTTTATCTGGGCGAACATTTGTTGTAGGTTCGGGGTACCGCAGCGGTTAACCATGGACAACGGACCACAGTTTGACAGCGCTGAAATGAAAACGTTCTGCGCCACGCACAATATCCGACAGTGTTTCTCTGCTCCTTTTCACCCGCAAGCGAACGGTCAGGTCGAAGTCACGAATCGAACCGTTCTGGATGGCCTAAGGAAGAACCTTGAGGGAAAGGCCGGCAAGTGGCCCGACTACTTACAAGAAGTGCTATGGGCTTACCGAACGACACCCCGCACGGCAACCCAGGAATCACCCTTTGCCTTGGTATATGGCATGGACGCGGTCACCCCCGCGGAATCCATTTTTCCCTCTTTCAGGGTCGGCACTTATCAGCCGGAG
Organism: Limnanthes douglasii subsp. nivea; assembly: GCA_036936605.1. Lineage (NCBI taxonomy): Eukaryota > Viridiplantae > Streptophyta > Magnoliopsida > Brassicales > Limnanthaceae > Limnanthes > Limnanthes douglasii. Next base: position 48,113,529 of record JAUPFV010000003.1, read on the forward strand.
ACAAATGATGATGCCCGACGGCTAGAGCTCGATCTCATTGACGAAAAACGCCACCGCGCCCGTTTAAACTCTTTGCATTACCAGACTTTAATGAGAAGCCGGTATGCCAGCAAAGTCCGTCGTCGGGAATTTAAGGTCGGCGACAAGGTTCTGCGACGGGTTTTTCTACACACCAAGGACAAGAGCCTCGGGAAACTCGCCCCCAACTGGGAAGGACCTTACGAAGTAGTCGAAAGAGTCAGAAACGGGACGTACCGCCTGCAGAACCGTCTCGGACAACTCCTAAGGCTCCCGTGGAATATCGAGCATCTGAAACTGTATCTTGAATAATTTTGTAATTTTTGATAAATTTTCGTATTGTTTCATTCTTAGTCGAATTTGTAATATTCGGGGGTGCACTCTTTCCTACCTTGGTGGCGCGAGGAGGTTTTAATGAGGCATCGGTCAAAACCCGAACCGCATTATTGATTATAAAATTTTTTGCCTTTTAAAAATCAATTCATTATACGGCGGTGGACAGCTGACGAGCTGGGCGCCATCGTCTCTTTTACAGTCTATCTACAGAACTCTAAGAGTTTTTCGGTTTTTACCGATCTACATTTTGGCTTTCCAGACCTTCTGGATTGACCTTCGATAATAAATCGATCTACAGAACTCTAAGAGTTTTTCGGTTTTTACCGATCTACATTTTGATTTTTCCGACCCGTTGGAAAGATTTTCGACGATAAGTCGATCTACAGAACTCTAAGAGTTTTTCGGTTTTTACCGATCTACATTTTGATTTTTCCGACCCGTTGGAAAGATTTTCGACGATAAGTCGATCTACAGAACTCTCAAAGAGTTTTTCGGTTTTACCGATCTACATTTTTGTCTTCCAGACCCTCTAGGTTAATTTTCGATGATAAGTCAATTTACGGGACCTCCAAAGGAGTTTTTTGGTTTTCCCGATCTACTTTTCGGCATTCCCGACCACTAATAAAACAGTCAATCCACAACGCAGTACTTAGGAAAATAAATCATCACCCATACAGGGGGCCCCGTGGCCCCCAAAATAAAATAAGTACAATACAGAATCGGGGGGGGGCCACGGCCCCCGGAGGTCTACGACACATTTTCGAAACAAAAAAAAAAAAAAAAAAGGGAAAACTGATTCACTGATCCCCGCCTTCTTCATCTCCCTCCTCATTTTCCTCTTCATCATCCGCACCATCGGACTCCTCCACTACAATCCCTTCGGGACGATCCTTTTCCGGCACATCAAGCCATAACGAGCCAAGGTGAAGCTCCGGGTATCGGTTGTGGAGTGACAGAACATATGCGGCCTTGGTGGCTGCAGCATCTTGGTCCGACCACAGTCTGCATCGTTCGAGGTAGGCTTTGTTAGAGGATTTCAACTTGTGAACCTCCGACGCTAGGGCTGAAGCGCGGTCTTCCGCGGTTTTTCTCGCCGACTCAGCCAACTCCCTCGCTTGATTTGCTGCTTCCGCGGCAGCCTTAGCTTCGTTAGCTAGCCTCTCAGCCTCAGCAATCTGACCTTTCGCCTCGGCCAGAGCCTCTTGAGCGGTCTTCGCCTGCGTGGAGAGACGAGAAACTTTTGCCTCTGCCGCGGATAACTTCTTGCCAAGCCCCCTAGCCTGGCGCTCTTTCATAGAAATCGGTACCAGCAAGCTGTACAACGACAATGCCAGCCCATCTGTGCTCCGAAGCGGGTAAGGGTGCGGACTGCCCATCGTCGTTAACACCGGGAATTTGGGACCGCTCGACGACGAAGCATCAGGGCCAACAGCCTCAGAAGGCTCAGCATCGTCCGGGATAGAAACCACATCGACCGAAGCAGGATCCCCACCTTCAACATGGTCCAAAAGCGCGGGTCGTGAAGCGATCGCCTCAGCACTGACTGCCACCCGATCCTTTGCCACAGCCTTGGCTTTCTTTAGCTTGGACCCCTCCATCTCCGCACGACTCTTCCTCTTCGGCGCTACAACCAGGTTCTGACCCACCCCTGCTGGATCCGCTACCGGTGCGGCCGCCCTGATCGGGTTGCTCTCAGCTTCGGGTCCGACTTCAGGCTCCCTACCGTCCTCCTCCGACTTGGGACGCTTGCTGGGCGCCTTATTCCGCTTAGGCAAATACAGTATGTACCCAGGGCGGCCGGTTCGGGTGAACATCTCGTCGAGGTTCGGAGGTTCCCGCAGCTGTTCAATGGTGAGCACCTCGGATGAGCACCGCCAAAGGTTGCTCATGAACAGATTCTTGTCCATGAAAGTGCGGTGCATGCCCCGACCCCAGTTCGTCCGGGCATAGTTTTTCAGCACCTCAAAGGTGTCTTCCGCAGCTTTGGCATGATCCTTCTTTACCCCCTGCAGCCAGTCCTTCGACACTACGCAGCGGATCAGAACGTTAAAAAAAAAAAAAAAAAAAAAAAAAAAAATATATATATATATATATATATATATATATATATATATATATATATATGTGGTAGTGAGTAAAGGGGCAGTACCATCATGGACCCAAGTCCGCAGGATCTGCCTCGGATTTTCCTTCGTATAGGGAAGCCCGTTCTCCCAACACCCGCTCAAAAAAACGAACCGATGCTTCCACCCCTTGTCCCCCTCTAAAAAGTCATTGACAATTTTCCATTTATTGCCAAGAGAGGAATAGAAGAAGGGTGACTTCGGGGATTTCGACAGACCCGACATGGCGATATACTCCTCCATCGGCATGGCTCGACCAGAGAGGCGGGAAGCCATGATGCAGGACATCAGGGTGTACCACGCATTAGGCGTCAGCTGTGAGGGGCAGATTTTAAGAGTGCGGAAGTAGAGCGCAATCTCGGGGTCCAGGGGAAATCGCAGACCCCAGTTGAATAATTCGGTAAACACCACGATTTCTCTGGGTCTGGCGTGAATGGGTGTCTCCCCCGGGGTCGGGAATCGAACAGTAACGCATTCAGGGATGCCCCAGCGAATCAGCATCTCCTCGTGATCGGACTCAGGGAAGTAGACGTACTTCCCCTCGAAGAGAGAAACTACGTCCCTGGTCAAAAGCTAGTCAAAGTACTTAGTCGAAACGGCAGTTTTGATCACCTCGGGCCAGGGATCATCCTGATTGTTAGCAGCGTGGCAAGCTGCGGCAACACTCTCCCCCGCGGGAGCAATATCTATCTCGGGCTCTCCAGCTTCATGGGTCGGAACTGAGTCAGAGCAGCGGTCAGCAGCAGCGTTGGTATCAGACGGTCGAACCTGGGAGGAAGAAGCATCGGGAATACCGCGGGCCATGGCTTTATGAGCCTCCTCAACTTGCTTAGGTGTCAGCTGCATTTTGGGCAGACCTAAAAAAGTGACCGCAGTATTAGTACCGGTCCGAAATCCTCTAATCGAGGGCGTAAGCTGAACCATTTCGGGACTATTACCTCCTTCCGTGTATTGCAGTAACTCGTCTTCCCCCATAGTCAGAAAGGTAGATTTACGAGCACGTCGGGGAATAGGCAAGTTTGTGGAAGACTGGGTCGGATTTTCCGGGCGAACCGATGGACAATGGAGAGAACTGTCGCTCGAGGAAAGGACGATGGGCTCTGGAGATTGACCGGCTTCGGGAGTCGGAGAAATGGAGAGATCGGAAGCAAGGAAAACTGCTGCGGGAACCGGGGTAGCTAGAACGGGATCGTGAGGAGGTGGAGCGGGAACGAAAGGTTTGGAGTTGGAACCCCAGATCAGGCCAGCGCGTCGGTATTCCTCTGCTCTATCGCCAATACTAGACCACTGTTCGAAGCTCCACTCAGATCCTTTTTTCTTGGTGGGTTTCTTCTGCGACCGTCCGGGTTTCATACAACAAGAGCCAAAACAAGGAAGGGTCGGGCGAAGTCACTCTCTCTCTCTAGAAATGCTCTGGCAGCGTTTTCTCTCTCTAAAAAGCTTCTGAGAGACACAGAAGGCTTTGGGGTATTTATAGGGAAGCATGGAAGAGCGGGGGATATCAATCGACAGAAACACAGCGGGAAGGTGAAGAGTCTCCTAGGATCCTAGTCTGTCAGAGGGATGGGCTATTAACCCTTGACACGTGTCGAACCGGGTCTGATGAGCCTTGACGTAAACACCCGTCACAAGTGCCGTGTGGGAGTGGGCCGTCGCTACCAGGTCCGGTAATAAGGTTTGGCCCATTAGGAAAGGCTTAAAGATTAAAGCCCACAAAACTAGAAGATGAAACGCGTGAAGAAGTCCGAAGCAGTTACCCCACGCGTCGGGGAGTTGAAAAACGATGGGATCGGGATCCCATAATGAGGGCAGGTGGCCGGCAAAAATACTTCTGGAAAGTCTCCGCTCCTGATAGTTCCCGGAGACTGGGGGGCTACTGATGAGGGCGGAATTCGCCGATTCAAGGAATAGGGGTAACAATGTAATAGACAATAGTTAATATAGTTATTTGAGTAGACAAAGTTCTTTAGGGACTAATATGCAAAAACAAAAGTAGCAAAAGAGGGCCCATCGACATGTGATGATGGCCCATAGAATTTAAGCGGGTCCTCCGAATTTTACTATAAAAGGAGGACCCTTTTTGCCTAAAATGGTATGGAATATTTTCTTTACAAGAAAGACTACTTTATCTCTCTACACTTTCTCTCTCTAGTCATATCAGGTCCTAGATCCGAAATATCATCTCTTAACAGCGATTTACTCATCATTAACAACAAAATCTGGGTGTTTTGGCTTCAAGATTACATTGTTGATGTGATTCTTGATAATGAGCAGTTCCTTCATCTTAAGGTGGTTCATTCTGTGTTGAAGAAGGAATTTTATGTTTCTATTGTTTATGCAAAATGTATTCGTGATCAAAGACTTATTCTTTGGGATTCTTTAAGAAGACTGGGCTTGCTGACTGAGAAATGGATTTTGCTTGGAGACTTCAACACTACTTCTAGTGTCCAGGAGCAGCTTGGTTGTTCTTTGGTTAACCAGAGAGCTATGGATGATTTTAATAACTTCGTAATGGATTGTGGCCTCATTGATGCTGGATTCAGTGGTTCTCCTTATACATGGTCCAATGGGCGAAAATGGAAACGTTTGGATCGTGTTATGTATAGCTCTTCGTGGTTGGATCATTTTGATAACACTGCTGTAGTCCACTTAGCTCGTAACTATTCAGACCATTGTCCATTGGTGATTAAAGTATCTTCTAGCTTTGATAAAGTCAAATCTTCGTTCAAATTTCTGAATATGTGGGGAACACATCCTGACTTTTTGAGAAGGGTTAAGGAGAGCTGGTCTACTGAGATTGATGATGTTAGAAATCCTATTATGTATTTCTGGTTAAAGCAACAGAGGTTGAAGGTTGCCTTGAGAGATTGGAATAAAACTGTTTTTGGGAACATTTTTGATGCAATTAAAAGATCTGAGGAGGTTATTAATAGTATGGAAGTTAAGCTTCAAGTTCAGTGTAATGAAGACAATAAGGCTGCTTTGATTGAGGCTAAGCAGAATCACTCTTTGCTTTTGGACAGAGAGGAATTGTTTTGGAGACAAAAGGCTCATGTGTCTTGGCTTAAAGAATCTGATAGAAATACAGCCGCTTTTCAGAGTTTTGTTAAGAAAAGAATTATGAGGAATAAGGTGGATAGAATTAAAGTGCATAGTTGCTGGTTAACTTCTAAAGAGGAAATAGGTAATTCTGCTGTGGACTATTTTAAGTCTTTACTTGCTCCTGATATTAATGTTTTGCATAATGTTGATCTGTTTGATGTTATTCCTACTTTGATTACTGAGGAGGATAATAATGATATTGCTTCTACTCCTAATGATGGTGAGATATATGGAGTGGTTAAATCCTTAAAGAGTGATTCTGCTGCTGGTCCTGATGGATATAATGCTGGGTTTTACAAATTATGTTGGGATATTGTGGGTGATGATCTGTGTAGAGCTGTGAGAGCTTTCTTTTGTGGTTTTGTTCTGCCTAAAGGGGTTAAATCTACAACAATTTGCTTGATCCCAAAGATTGATAATCCTTGTAAATGGATGGACTTCCGTCCCATCAGTTTAACCTCTGTTTTTTCTAGAATTGTGAGTAAGATTCTTAACAATAGACTATCAAAGTTGTTGCCTAAACTGATTTCTGAAGAGCAGGGTGGCTTTGTGAAAGATAGGTGCATTCATGATTCTGTTCTCATGGCTCAGGAGCTTTGTTTTGATATTGATAATAATAGAAAGAGGGGAAACGTGATTATTAAAACTGATATGACAAAGGCCTTCGACAAGCTGAGTCATGACTTTCTTTTCAAGGTTCTCAAGTTATTTGGATTTAATGCAAGGGTTTCTGATCTGTTTAAGGCTTGTATTACTCAGATTTGGTCTTCTGTTTTGGTGAATGGAGAATTGACGGGTTTCTTTGTTAATACTCATGGCCTAAGACAAGGGGATCCCCTTTCCCCGAGTCTTTTTATTATGGCAGAGGAGTACTTGATTAGAATGATTAAGAAGATGTCTGATGATAACATTGCCTTTCGTTATAAAACCAGAAGTAGTCAGAATGTGGCATGCTTAGCATATGCTGATGATTTCATGATTTTCTCAAATGGAGATACTGAATCAATGAATGCTATTAAGAATACTATGGAGCATTATCAAGCTGTGTCTGGACAAGAGATTAATCATGCAAAATCTAGAATTATTATTTCACATAAGATGTCTTTACAGCACAGTTTGAGAATAGAGAATATCTGGAACATTAAGCATACAAATTTACCTTTCAGGTATTTGGGTGCTACAATTACAATAAGTACAAGAATTGTACATTATGAAAATTTGATTGAAAAGGTTAGAACAAGGATAATGGAGTGGGATGGTCTTCATCTTTATTTTGCTGGGCGAATGTTGTTAACTCAGGTGATCTTGACTGCATTTCCCAATTATACTCTGCAGCACTCTAGTATTCCTGTTGAAGTTGTCAAGAGGCTGGAGATTCTTTTCAGCAAATTCCTGTGGGGTACAAAACAGGATAAGAATTCTATCAGTTGGGCTAAATGGGAGAAATTATGCAAGCCTCTAGATGAAGGTGGTCTTAACTTTAAAAGTCTTAAAGACACTCAGATTGTTTATGCTCTAAAGTTGTGGTTCAAATTCAGAAAACAACAATCTTTATGGGCTAGATTTATGTTGTCAATCTATTGTAGAGATGATATACACCCATCTCTTGCTGTTTCTCCTAGAAGAATGTCTAAACCTTGGGCAAGGATGATTATGGTTAGAGAAAGGGCTGAAGATCTTTTGTTTTGGCTGCCTGGTTCTGGTGATATTAGTTTCTGGTATGACAAATGATGTTCTAACAAATCTTTTATCAGTGTTTGCAATGATAGAGATAGAAGATTGCTCTGGGATTGTCGTGATATTTCTGTCAAAGAATTCTGGGTAAATGGTTCATGGGATTGGCAAAGGTTAGCCTCAACTGTCACTAATTCTGAGATTAGTAACATTAGAAGTATAACTTTAACTGATAAGAGGGATTTGTTATGCTGGTCAATTTCAAAGGATGGTGTGTTTAGTTTTAAAGAGACCTGGAATGCTGTTAGATGCAAAGGAAATAAATCAAAAATCTATACTAAGACATGGAATGCTATTTCTCCTAAGAAATGTTCATTCTTACTTTGGAGAGTTTTGCATAATTGGGTATCTACTGATTCTGTAATGCAAACTAAAGGATTTCAGATGGCTTCTAAATGTGTCCACTGTGGTAATATTGAAACTACACAGCATGCTTTTGTTCAATGTTCTCAAGTCTGGCCGGTCTGGTTATATTTCAGTATGTTGTTCAAGGTTTCTATTCAGTCTTTTATGACTCTATCTCATATCACTATGTCTTGGTATTGGTCTACGAAAGGGAGTAGTTGTGACATCTACTCTATTCTGCCTGCTATTATGGTATGGTGTGTTTGGACAGCCAGAAACAAGAAGAAGATAAACAATGTATCAACAAATGCTGCAACAATCATTCAACATATAACCTACATTATCAATGGTCTGGATCAAGCCAAAACATTAACTAGGAAGCATTGGGCTGGTTTTACTAAGGAAGCTATGAAGTTGGGTTGTGTGAATCAAATCAGTGCTGCGAATAAACCTATGTTCCTAAAATGGAAAAGCCCAAAGCATGGTAGATATAAAATAAACGTTGATGGAGCGTGTACCTTTAATCATGAGGCTGGTGGAGGTGCATTGATCAGAAATAGCAGTGGAAGCATGATTCTGGGTATTGGCAGACTCTATGGAAAGGCAACGCCTCTTATTGCGGAATGTAGAGCATTGTTCGATGCTCTGAGACTCTGTAAGTTGCTGGGCTTAAAAAAAGTTGACGTTGAGATAGATTCAATGGTGGTTGTAAACTTGCTTATGTATGGTTGTTCGATTTGGTTTTTGGAGCCTTTGATTCATTGTTGTAGAAAGCTAATTTGTGCTGAAATGGTTCTGAAGCATGTGTATAGAGAAGAGAATCATGGAGCGGACTGGTTAGCGAAGGAAGTTTTAAGGGTTGGAAGGAGTATTGATTTCAGTAGTGAAGATGCACCTAATGGTTTAAGAGCCATTATTCAATTGGAAAGATTGGGTTTAGGTTATCTGAGATTGGGAAATTAGGGTTTGCATTTTGGGGATTTCTTTTGGCGCAATGGAGAAGATGAAGTTTTTTTGCTTAATTTTTAAAAAGTTTCATGTAATATTGTATTAATGGTCTGAACTTCTTTGATTTCTCAATAAAAGCCCTTTATAAAAAAAAAAAAAAGCATAATAAAAATTTATATTTAAAATAAACGAAATGATATTTTAATTTTAATATTAATATACTTAAATACAGTAATTAGATACTTTCAGACACAATACAATACCTCATCATAAGTAAACGAAAAGTAAGCTGAAGTTTTAATTTAATATATTTAAATGCTTTTCCGTTAAAACTAATTTATTACAATTACAAACTTGAAAATTAATTATTTAGAGTGAAAATAGGGTAAGTCTTAACTTTTTAGTTTGTTTTATGAAAATTTAGTTCATAAATGTTTTAACGGATGTTCGTAGAAAATGGTGAAAAATAAAAGTTTCGATATTTCGTTTGTTTAACCTATAATTATAGCCTCCACCGACCTCACAAAACGCATTCATTCTCTCGCTGCTCGCTCACTCAAAGCTCATAAGACCTAAACTTGACTTTCCTCTCTCCCTACCATCTTCCAGTTACAGCGATGGCGAGCAGTTCCGCAGCCACTGATCCAGAGGAGCAAGAAAACGCACCAGCAGAAGATGAAGACACCGGAGCTCAAGTGGCTCCTATAGTCCAACTTGAAGAGGTCACTGTTAGCACCGGTGAAGAAAACGAAGATGCGATACTCGATTTGTAAGTAGTTCTTTCTTTGATGATTCCCCCTAGAGATTTTAGATCATTTACCTTTTTGTAATTGTCGATTAAGCGATTGTTTTGCGTATGTGTGGCTCTCAATAGGAAAGCTAAGCTGTACAGATTCGATAAGGATGCGAATCAGTGGAAGGAAAGAGGTGCTGGTACTGCAAAGCTGTTGAAGCATAAGGACTCTGGGAAAGTTAGGTTTGTTATGCGACAATCCAAGACTCTCAAGATCTGTGCTAATCACCTAGGTATTTGATTTAGCTTTTTCTTGAATGAATCTATTGTTTTCGATTTAGCTCTTCAGTGTGATTATCTGTATGCTTTTGATGTGAAACTGAGAGCTGTAGTATAATCTGCCTTTTGCATAGACATCTTATGCGTGAGTATCAATGGTGTTTCTTGATTTTGCAGTTAGTAGCTCCATGAGTGTTCAGGAGCATTCTGGAAATGAGAAATCTTGCGTGTGGCATGCAGCTGATTTTGCAGATGGGGAGGTTAAGGATGAACTTTTTTGTATCAGATTCGCGTCCATTGAGAGTGAGTTTATCTTGGTTGTGCTTTTTTGTTCCTGGGTTATTGTGTTTTTTGTTAGTGCTGTAAAACTGCAGATCCAGAACAAGAATAAGATTACTTCACACTTGTCCTAAAATTAGTAGTACTACTCAATTTTCTGGTCTAAATGGTTATAGATCACATGGAAAATGTTTTATAGTTGTTTATGATGCAAAATATATGTCAAAATATATGTCGAATCTCTATCGGTTTTACTTTTGTTTAGCTGATTGAAGAGTATAGACTATAGAGATAGTGCAAGGTACTGAACCTGAAAAATACATGGACAATAGTATGTGAAAATCTTAATAGTTTGGGATGGTCTGGGAGAGAAGTTCATGTATCTAAATTGCTTAGGCTTGAAACAGATTCTCCGGTGCTCATCTGCTAACTACCTGCTGGTCCTTTATATTTCTTGTCAAATGAACATCAATTTTTGTTAAATAGGAAACTAGCTCTATTAGGATTTTAGGTTAGGATTTCTGCATAGGTGGAAGAATGATATTTGCCTTCCTTAACTATGCATAAAATTGTTGGGTCAATATGTTTATGGGTTGAGCTTGAGATTAGTTCCCACACTTTTATTTTTTGACTAAGTCTGTTTCGTCTAGTTTATCTTTAACCACAATGTTATTTTTCTTTATCCTCCAATTTTTCAGATTGCAAAACATTCATGGAAAAGTTTGAAGAGGTTGTTGAGTCTCAAGATAAGCCAAAGGAAAACAAGGATGCCACAGAGGCTGCTGGACTTTTGGAAAAGCTGGCTGTTGGAGAAAGTAAAACTAGTGAGACCAAAAAAGATGTTGCTGCCGAAGAAGATAAGACAGAGACAAAGACGAAAGCCAGTACTGAAGCAGTGAAGGAAGAAGCCTAAGGTAGCGAGAGCAATTTGGCTTGTTTATTGTCATAAGCTACTTGTGTCGAGTCTTAATTCATTTTGTTTTTTTACGGGTTTATCATGTTTCACTGGGTTTTTATTTTTGGCTTTTTTTGTTTATGTGGTACAATGGTGTATATTCGCCCTTCTAGTTTTTGAAGGGCAAAGCACAGGATTTATATTAAATGGTGAATTTTATGGAAGTGTGGTCGATTATTATCAGAATGGTTAGTGGGTGCTGCATCGCATAATGTTTTTGCAATTTTACTATCTCGCTAAGTTGTGGATACTAGAGTTTTGCTTGAAAAAAGCTTGGCTTGAGAATTTCTTAGCATGAACTAGCTTTGGGACCTCTAGCTACATCTGAACTTGCAGGAAAATTTCTTAGCACGAGCTGGTTTGGGGCCTCTAGCTACATTTGAACTTGCAGATAGCTTCGTTAACAATTTAATATATGGACAGTTGAACTTTTATATATTCGGTCGAGATATCTATTTCTAGAAAAGAGTTTTGCATTTAGCAGGAGGCCAGTTGAGGCTCTAGATATTTGGCCTGAATTGGTAGAATCCACCTCTTATATTCGAACCATTGCAAGCCATATCTTTACGAACATGAATGCAGTTTATATAAAATTTTCTTCTCATGAGAGTTTCAATAATTTTTATCACAAAGCCTGGGCGTTCACGTATCAACAAAATCGCAAAGAAATATACTGAATAGTGTATGTTTTCTTATCCATCCATCAAAATTATAAGTTGAAGAATATCAGTCCATCAATCCGCAATTCGTTACGACTACCTTCGAGTATGGGCGATTAAAGCCTCTTTCCGCAACAACAGCTCTTTTATCTCCTATTAGTTTTGCTACCCTGTTCCACACCATAACAACAATCTTCAATCAGGTCATTTAACAAGAAATTTTAAAGACAAAAGAAAAAGAAAAAAAGCAACCGTTTTAAGTTATTCTTGACCTGAAATAAGGAGAGCTAGTGTTTTCCTGCACAGTCTTGACCTGTCCTATCTTATCCACAATCTCCATTCCTTCCAAAACTCTACCAACCACAAGATTCGACCCATCAAGCTCCGGTGAATCTTTAATCGCAATGGCAAACTCCGTTCCGTTAGGTTGTTTTCCAACTTCCTCTTCATCAATCTCCAGCTTCCCTTTTCGTGCAACCAGCTTCATCTTCGGAGGTGGTTTTAATGGATCCCTCACTATAATACTCACACTTCCAGCCAAGTTCTTAACTTTCTTCTCCTTCTCGTAATTTCTCTCCCATTCTTGAATCAAACTATCGAACACCAGCAAATCGCTTCCTGCGTTCTTCGCAACCTCCGAATCCACCCCGAACGATCTTATACCTCCGTGCTGCACAAAATTCGGCGTGACTTTGCTGAACTCTTTTCTTCTGTAGGTAACACCACCAGCTCCGCTCACAAGACTACTGAACCTAGCTACTCCTGCCGGTGCATTATCTACGTCTAACTCGATCACAATGCGGCCTACAGGTTGTTTGTCGATCGAGATATCAAGAAACGCTTTCTTGACTACCTTTTGTTCTTCTGCTTGTGCGGTTGAGAGGTTGATTAATGGCTCTAGAAGAAGTAATGAAGAGACCTGTCCGTAAAGTGTTAGTTCTCGACGAGATAACTTGCATTGCAAGCTGTGAAGGTGTGGAGAGTTTGGTGGTGGCTGTATTGGGAGGTGAAGGAATAGTTGTTGAGGAGATTGTAGAATTTTTGAATTTGATAACATTTTTGTTTTCCGTTGTGTTTGAAGCTTTGATGAGTGCTTTGGTGGTCTATTTGTGTTGTGTATGAAGTCTGGTTCTGTTTTTTCTTCTGTCTCTATTGGATTTGGAGATTTTTGTGGATAATGTTTGCAACCACATAAGCCATACAATTCTCCTTTTCTGCTTTTACTTATTTCAACAATGAAAATTGGACCAAAATCTTATTTGGTCTGACCTAGGGCTGTTATCGTTCCGGTCCGCGTTCAGTTACCGATTTTATTGATCCCCACCGGTAATCGGACCGGACTCAAACTTCGGTCGTGGACCGCTCGATAACACCATCGAATCAGTATCAGACGGATCTTGTCGGACCGACCCAGAAGGGTTACCAGGTTTGGTAGCTCAATAACCGACCCCGAAGGGTTACCAGGTTTGGTAGCTCAATAACCACCCTAGTCTGACTATACCATATACAATCAGTTTGTGCATTGTTACGAACCCTCTTATATATACAGATAGAATAAATCTCGTATATTCATAACACAGAACTATATATCAGTTTAAGTAAGAACTGCACTAAAAAAGAAATGTCACCAATAATCTTTGCAAGAACACAATCCATCTCGGAAATGATGAAATCTATTACCATCTCTTAATACGATCTCCCTCCCTGTGATTTGCGCGATTAATTTGATAGCCGAATGGCAGTCCCCACAAACTCGAAGATTCTTCATAATCCTAATGGTTTTCCCTTCCGGCAACTTCAAGAGTCCGTATGCGACAGCCAGTTTCTCACTGTGATATCTCAAGCTATGCACTTTCTCTTCTTCATCGACATCATGCAGAACAAAGCTACCATCAGGACTATACCCGGCTTCCCTTAATAAAACACCCAGCTCTTCCAATTTCCGAAGTATCATTATATGTTCCGGGTGGCCTCTACTATCTCCACCGGTGAACATGTGCACTTTCTTCTCTACTTCAATCCAGCTACACCCAGGTGATTTGGTCACTCTCTTTGATCTCATTCTTTTCCTTATCGCTGCTACATCTCCCCATTTACCTGTGAAAAATAAAATTTACTCAAATATATCTTTATAATAGTTATAGGCATTTACACTTGTATAAGAGTTGATAGAGAACTACAACATTTGACACAAATAGGAAATAAAACATACTGGAAATGAAATGAATAATTAGAAATATAAAATATAAAGTAATTTCCTTGATAAGACTCAGGGTGCTAAGCTTATAAGCCAAATAGCTAGCATAAAAACATGCCGGTGAATAAATATCATATTTTTTTAAGCAGAGAAAAAAATTGGCCTTTAGAAGAAGCCGAAAAACCATTCAAGGTTAAAATATCATTACAAAATGAAAACCAGAAGTAATAAAAAATGAAAATATGTTTTTCTATGAGAAGAAGTGTCTATAGAACATGCCGGTGAATAAATATCATGTTTTAAAGCCATTTTTATGATTGAAAAGTTGGACCAAGCAAACACGTTTTTTGCTTATAGGCCGATAGGCTTGATAGCACTAATCAATGCGTTATTAATATAGTCCAACATTAATAATTACCTTGAGTTGCATATATATTCGATAGCAGTATATAAGGTCCAGCATTTTCCGGCTCAATTTGTACGAGTTTCTTAGCTGCTATTTCAGCTAAATCCAACCGCATGTGTGTTCTACATGCTCCTAACAAAGAGCCCCATATTATATTATCTGCTTCAATTGGCATATCTTCTATTAATTTCATCGCCTTGTCTACCTGACCAGCTCGACCAAGCAAATCAACCATGCAAGCATAATGCTCAGTTCTTAGCTCTATACAGTATTTGGACTTCATAGACTCAAAAATTTTATATCCTTCCTCAACTTTTCCGGTGTAACTGCATGCGGTTAGAACTCCTATAAAAGTGACCTCGTCTGGATTAATATTACCAGAGGAAAACATATCTTTAAAAACTAGTAAAGCTTCCTCTCCTGAACCGTGCTGTGCGTAACCAGTTATGAGCGAATTCCACATAACAACGTCCTTTGAACCAAAATTGTCAAAAACTTGTTTTGCTTTCACAAGTTCACCGCATTTGATATACATTGTCATCAAAACCGAAGCAACATATACATCAAGGTCGAAAAGCAATCTTACCAACTTGGCATGAACTTGTCTGCCCTGGTCTAGACTAGCCAGGCTGGAACAAACTGAAAGAATGCTAATCAAAGATGGGAAATTTTGCCTTGCTCGCTCTTTTTGCATTGAAGTAAACAAATCAAGCGCTTCCAGTTCAAACCCTTTCCTTTCATATACCTTAATCATTGAACTCCATGTCCCGTCATCTTTTTCCACCACTTGATCAAACACCTTTTTTGCTTTTAGCACATCCCCGATGTTGCCAAACCCAAGAATCATTGCATTGCAAGCAATCACTGACTTCGTCGGCATTGCCTCAAAAAGTTGTTCAGCCTCCTCAATTCTTCCACTTTGTGTATAACCTAGAAGCATGGAAGTCCATGACACCTCATTTTTCTCTGGCATCACCTCAAATAGTTTCCTAGCAATATCTACACGGTTATTTTGTGAATATCCAGTAATCATCGAAGTCCATGAATACACATTCCTCCGGGGCATCTCGTCAAAAATCTCTCTTGCTTTCTCCAACCGACCTTCTTTACTCAACCCGCCAATCATATTAGTCCTAGCAACTATATCTTTCTCAGGCATAAGATCGTATAGCTTACAAGCCTCGTCAATCCGGCCTTTTTGAATCAACCCACCTAACATTACAGTCCAGGAAACTACATTCTTTTCAGGCATTTGCCAGAACAAGGACTCCGCCTCCGGAACCATACCTTCTTGAACATAACCCCTCACCATGGTAGTCCAGGAAACTACATTTCTTTCAGGCATTCTATCAAACACTCTTCTGGCTTCGCTCAGCATTCCATTTTTAATATACCCCGAAACCAACCCGTTCCAAGAAACAATGTTCCTTTCCGGCATCTTATCGAACAAGAAACGAGCTTCAGTAGGATTTTTGTTCTGGAAGTAACCCGCAACGATCGAGTTCCAAGAAACGAGCGTTCTGCTGGGAAATTCGTCGAACACTTTACGGGCATTCTCGATTTGTCCGAGACGTGAATACTGTGCGATTTTAGCATTAGCGGAGATAGCTACGTTTGTGGAGTACGGTCTACAATACATACTACTGGTACTGGTACTGGTACTTGTACTAGCACTCGTACTGGTGGAAATAACATCCACGAACAAGCAACTAAAAAGAATATTACATAGGTTGAAGACAGAAGTTGCTCCTTGACAACCACAGTTTCTACTTACTCAGGCAAAGAAGTAGAAAACCGCCTTTTTCACTCATTTAAGTAGCACTGCCGAATCCAGAGATTCCAGACAAAGTTGTTAACATAACTTGTTCCAAAATTTATATTTATTTTATAAAATATATTTATTTATTAAAATATTTTAATGCATCATATTATATATAAAAAGGGCAATGCTATATCTATATCTAGATTCCATTTGGCTATAACAGACTTTAAATCAAACTTTTTATTTTACTTTATGTAAAATGATCATTTTATCCATCATATAAAACTTTTGATCAAAAATTTAAACAATTTTCTTCATCTTCTCCGACCAAACTTTTTTCTAAAACTAATCTAATACCCAAAAAATTAATTACATTAAAATCTAACTATTTTCTTCCTCCAGTAATTTGTATAATTTTCTATTAAGAAATAAACTAGTAACTTTTGAAAATATTTGAAATTAAGATCTTTGATTTATAGCGAAATCAGAAACATCAATTAGATAACAAAAACACAAGAAAGAAAACAACACATCGATTTCTAAGTTTGAATTAAATTTACAACCAAAAACCCTAAATCCCCAAATTCCATAACCTAAGAACTTGTAAACTTTGTAACAACCTTCGTTCCTTCAGATACAACATGTTTAACCAATTCACCCGACAACACCAACCTCACCGCAGTCTGGATTTTCTTTGAAGTTATTGTCGGTTTGTTGTTGTACCTCGCAAGCTTCGCAGACTCACCAGCCAAAGTCTCGAAGATATGTTGATGAAACTGTTCATGATTCCCATAGCTTTGCTGGAAATACCGAGGATGAACCTGCTTCAAGATCTTAAAGATGCAGATCTTGTAGGTCTCGACGCTTTTCTTGGATCGTTTCTTCTTTTTATCAGCTCCGGCTGCTACGGCGACCAAGGGATATTTCTCGACGACCTTCTTCTCAGTCAGCTTCTTTTATGTTTGGGGTGCTATTGTTGATTTTGATTAGGAAATTGCTTTGGGTGTTATTGTTGATTTTGATTAGGAAATGAGTTCTCTAGAGAGAGATTAATTGGAGAAGAAAAATAATTTTCTGATTTTGATTGGTGAGATGCGAGCTCCAACTTGAATTTGATAAAATAGAAAAAAAATAGAAAAGAGAAAAGAGAAAAAAAGGGAAAAGGAAAAGAGGGAAAAAGGAAAAGAGAGAAGATAGATAGTGGGCTAAAAAAGGTTATATATTAAGGGCATTTTAGTAAAATTTGGATTCTCATTATAACTAAAACGGTTCTCGATTTAGCATTGCCCATATAAAAAATCATTTATACTAAAACACAAAATTGAAAACTGAATTTAATAATAATAATAATAATAATAATAATATAATTTAGAGGGAGTTTAACACAAGTTAAACAAAATCATTAAAAATCCAACATAAAAAACCCAACCGGACAGGTTATTTATGATTGTATTTAAATAAAAAGTATAAAATGTTATGGTGTATATGTATAATGGTTATAGCTTTATTGAGGACGTTAAATTCGTGGATATGTAAAAATATTTTTAAAGGAGGGTAAGTAGTTTATTATTATTATGAAAAGTGTTACGAATAAAAATGGGAATGACTATTTTCATTCAAATAACCTTATAATTTGTTGATCCTGCAGAGTCAAAAGCTGTATTCTAGTGAGGAAAACTCTGAGCGTTCAAGTGTTTACAAAAGGTACGTATACTATTGTGATGTGATAGGCTCCCGACATCGAGAAATCCATATCTATCATTTTAATGAGAAAAGCCGGTTAAATTAGTGAGATGGGATATCATAGTGTCGACTATTTGCAGTGGATATGGTAAGGTTCCGTAGACGACTATTTACTTGTTTCGAGATTGTGAGAGGTATAAAAATCTTTCGCAATCATAGAGTGTCTTTCCAGATTTAAAAATGAGTTTTGAGTGCATGATGCAGTCTGTAGCACCTATTGGAAGATCGTCAAAACTTCAAGTTGGACAACGAGCAATTTTTGTTTGCATACCAGAAAGTGAATTCTTAACGTGTCAAAGAAAACTCAAAAGCCTAGAAAATTCAACTCTCGGATTGGTTATAATATGACATATATGGTTGGATAGGAATAACAGGAGTTTTGAACCTAATGTGACGTAAACGTTTATAGTAAAAATTCGGGTTACAGTTGGAACACGACTAAAAATTATACTCGATATGAGACGTATAGTTTTGTCTAGAGACTTATAGTTTTGTAAGGAAGTTCATTGGTAAAAAAGACAAAGTAAAATGCTAAAGTTAAACTTAATGCGGATGGGTGCACGTGGTTGAAACGTTTGACATCAGGTGTATGGAGAGTGTTATGAGATATGAATGGCTAATTTTTAGTTGGTTTCGGTGGCTCATTCTTGGTAAGGTCAACTTTTCAGAGATAACTTTATACGTTACAATTCAATCTATATATAACATTGAACCGTAAGTATGAGGTGTTTGTTGTATAGACAGACTTGTTAGAGTTACACACATTAATGAAGTGAGGATAACAATGACCGATATGGGGATGATGTATTTTATGATATGTAGAAATATTTTTTGTGAATAATCCATACTTCAAATTCAATCATGTTTCTAGAGAAGCCAATTATTGTGTTGACTGGATGACCAAATATGGGGCGACTTTAATGGTGGATCCGACGTTATATGGGGATCCGCCGAAGGGATTACAGAAGCTTTTTATAAAAAATAAATATTGATGAACTCCTCAAAGATTTGTATTGATACCCTCTCGAAGGTTTAATAAATCTTTTTTACCGTCCTTTAGGGCTCAGATATATGAAAATAAACATCTGAACTGAATGTTAGAAATATACGGTGTGAAACCCAAAAGACAAAAACAACGGAAAACCAAAACTTATAGAGATTTTTTTCTGTTAAACGTGGTAAATCACCACACCAAAACAGAATCCTAGGAGGTGGCAGAGGCGAGAGAGAACCTAACATGATATATATAATATACAACTAGGCCAATCATGGTAATTAAAGGTAAATCTCAACTTTGGGCAGACAATATTTCAAATACTCTAAGTGAAAATACATTCATAGAGGATATAATTAACATAATCATCACATAAATAACAAAGAACAGAGTCTGGAGGTGAATCCACAACTAATTACCATATCTAGAACATAAAACTTGTTACAGATGACAAGCGAGAGAATAAACTAGTGACGTTAAATATTATATTTGTGTCATAAAAACCTAGCCCATCTGGCGACACATATACTAGATAACATGATAAATCTGTTTTATGGTGAAATTTACTTTCGTATTTTTGATAGTCCAACAATGGACATCGTTACGGTCGATACTTGGAGTGAAGAGCTTCATAATGAGGTTGTTTATGCCGTGAAAGTTTGAGGGGTTTCTATCTTTATTCGACCTAATTCGGACAAACCAACTCCAACATTCATTTCACAATGATGTGTGAAACCTTGAAATTGTTATCAGGTCTCAATTGTGAATAACACTTTGTCTATAATAGCTAACCATGGAGGTGAGGAGCATCTATGAGTTATACCAAAAAAAATAAACTCATTATTGTCGATCTTCCTATGTTCAAACCTTTTATTGACCTCATTTATAAAAAAATATAGCTCATTGAACTTTAACAATCATATTCAATTATAGTCTATATATATCAAAAATTATTTTAATTTGTTACACCACTAATCTCTAAAAAGTTACCAAATTTATTTTCAGATTATGTTATTGTCAGCATTTAAATATATCTCATTGAAAATATACAACAGCTTGCCAAACAAAGTCCAAAAGAAAAGAAAGAGGGATTATAGAAATAGTCAACCATTGAATTATAAAAAAACGTAGGCCACAAGAAATTCGAAAAATAAAAAACTAATGGGAGAATTAAAATAGATATAGATAAAATTTAATATCTTAAACATAAAAAAGATTTTGTTTTTGTTAATAATTGTATTTTTTATCCACACTAATCTTCGATAACATATTTTTTTTTTATCGAAAATCGATTTTATAACTATGTTACAATTATATATAATAATAATTTTATGCATTTGTATAAATATTAAAATTATGATGCAAAATTTTAATAGTTATCAAAACAAATTTAAACCGCTAATTTTTCTATAAATCTTTATACTAAATAAGATAAATTTTAATACAATGTTTTGTCAACTCTTCATAAATTTTATTAAATTTTATATTTAATGCAAACAACCACGATTTTAGCTAATAACTAATTTTATTTCTAATTTAATACTAACTAAAATATCATCTTATATGATAGAATTTTTTAGAGAAAGAAAAATCCAAGTGATAGTATCATATTAATGGATCATATTAATTTTTTTGTTCGATTTTTTAATCATTCTTCGATTATTATTATAGAATGATGTTTAATTTGAATATGTTCTAATATATTTATTATTATTATTATTTAATGCAAAAATATTTTATTATGTTTCTCAAAATCCGTGAGGTGCGTTGTTATGTCAATATGATTTGTTAGAATCATGAGATTGCGTTTTGATTGATATTATTGTTTTAATTTTTTATGAACTGTTTGAGAAATTAATTCTATAACTTACACAACATCATAACATGAAATTATTTGGTAATGAACACAAAAAAATTGAGGTACATGTACATCTAAAACAAAAAATACAACAAACTATTCGCGTTTAAAAATCGTAAATCTTTTACTTCAAAATCTAAATATTCTCAGGCTATATATATATATCAATTTCTTGCAAATACAAATAGTACAACATATATAAATAAACTACAACACATAATGAGTCTAAAAAACTATGAATATACAACTTACAGTAATAATAAAAAAATCTTAGAGGTTCACTATCTTATGTACAAAATACATAAGAACTTTTACATATTCTGAAAAAAAATCATAAAAATAAAATATGAAGAAGATACACCATATTCATTTTCTCTGATGACAAGTAAGTACCAATATGGTCGTTGAATTCCTCCATGATACTCAAAGAGCAAAACCTAACTTATCTTTACACAAAAAAAGATCATTCCTTGAATTATCTCCGTGTAAATATATTTATCCGATTCTCTTTCTCTTTGTGAAACGACACATGGTTATACATAAATGATTATGTTGCTTGAAAAAAAACTATATGACATATTATATATGAAAACCTAATAGAATATGGCCGCATATTGTAACTGGACCAACTATTCAACTAAATAATATTTCAACAATTTCTACCTAAAACGTAGTTCTTTTAAAACATCCAAAGAAAATAACATATAAGACATAGATGAAGAACGAGAGAAAAAAAAGACAGATAGGTTTTATTAATTAAAATTATGTATCTTACAAAAAGATTAAGTCATAATATATAAATTGATAACCTAATAGGGTAGTTAGTCAAATAGTTAACGAGCTATAATGCTAACACCCTCCTTCAAACTCACAATAGAACAGTAATAAGCATTAGGAGTTTGTCACACAAAAAATGAAACTAAAATGTCGACTGAGCATTCATGAAGATATTAACAAACTATAAAATTGATCAAATATATAAAAGCAAGATGATACCAAGCTGAAGATGACGACGAGCAAAGTGAGAGTTCATTTTAATATGCTTTGTCCTCTCATGAAAAATAGAATTCTTTGCGATTGCTTGTCAATTTTGTTATAAAAATATAAGAAAGTGGATTAAGTGATATTAACCTACATATCTGCAAGAAGCTACTATAACCAAACAATCTCATATGTAGTCAAGCTCATAAAATGACACTCAACCTCGATAAAGTATCTAGAAACAACATCTTGCTTATTGATTTTTCACGAGATTCATGAATCATCAAGAAAAGCACAGAAACCAATGATATATTTACGATCATAAGGATTATTATCTGAATTAGCATCATTATAGGAAACATCATACAAGTAGATATTAAAGGATATAAAGTCTACAGAACTAAGTGCCACAAAACTATCTCAAGATAAGAAAAATAACTCCTTAGTGGATAGAAGTATGACTATTAACAAATTGATTAACCACATGAAAAACATGAGCTATATATGGTCTAGTAACTGTAAGATAAAACAAGCTCCCCAAAAGAGTACGATATAAAACCGGGCCTAATAGAGAGGGGTCGTCACTAGGATTATATGGATAATTAGTTTTAAGATGGGTGTTTGACGTTTTTCTATCAGACAACCGCGCTTGCTCAAATAAACCAGATATATATTTCGTCTGAGAAAGAATATATCATCTCTGAGACTGAGCTCCCTTAATACCAAAAAAATAACATAACAAGTCAGAATCTTTCATCGTAAACCTATAAGCGAACACGTTTTAGTGCCTAAATATCATCAAAATCATTATATGTTATAATTATATAATCTACATATAGAGATAAAATAATTCACTTTGCACTCATACATCTAATAAATAATTTTGAATCGTGATTTCTTACAAGAAAACCAAGTGAAATTATAATTATAGATAATTTCTAAAAAAACAAGTATGATTAGCTTGTTTGAGACCATATAAACTTTTCTAAGCTAGAAAACTTTACTTGGTTGATAAGCAACACCCGGGCGAGGATTCATGTAAACCTCATTATGAAATTCATCATTTCGAAAAAAATATTTTTGACACTTAACTGAAAAATCTTACACTGATGAATGGATGCAATAGCAAAATATCAATAAAGATACAAATTTACATCATTTTTTCAATGGGAAAAATTATCCTCATAATCCATACATATTTCTGTGCGTACCATTTTGCTACAATATGGGCCTTATACCTCCTAAAGGCTCTATCAGACTTTGTTTGAATTTTAAAAACTCAACTAGATATTTTTAAGGTGGAAGTTCGACAACATACTGTATATGAGTCTAACAAAGAGTACTAAGATCTTTGGTCATAGTATTTTTCCAACGAGGATCAGAAACAATTTCTTATACGATTGAGGTTCATATAAAACATGTATGTTTGATATAAAAAAAACAAATAGAGATAGGTAGAAGAATAAGAAAAATCTAGAAGTTTGATAGACTTATTTACACGAGTAGATCTTCGAAAAGGTGACAAATATATAGTTTCGCCAAACAAACTCAAGAATTTGTGGATCATAAATAGTACCGTTTGATGTATATGTCTCATGAATTGGTACATCAGGAACAATATGTATATCATTGTCAATGTTAAATGGGTCAATATCTTGAAGTTCTATTTTTGTTATGTTATGTAATCTTGCAGGAATCGAATAAAACAGTTTACAATCAAGAAAAGTGACATGTCGAGATACATATATCTTATAAATTGTGGGATCAAAACAATGATATAGTTTCTTCCCAATATCATAACCTAGAAAAGACATATAAATGTTTTATGAAATAGTTTGTTCCGTTTGACATGGGGATAAAAGGAAAACCACATATATCCAAACACTTGTAAAGAGGACTAATGTGGAGATTGTCCATGTGATTTCTGAAATGAAGACATCTCGGAATTATGTGTAGTAGAAATATTATTAATCACGTGTACAATAGTCATAAATGTTTATCCATAAAAGGAACTAAGAACTTTAGTATATAAAAACAAAGAATAAGCAATCTCAACAACTGACGATGTTTTTATTATGCATCACCATTCTAATTAGAGGTGTTAGTATAATATGATTGGTGTATGGTACTATCGTATGCAAGTAACTAATTGAAATCATTTGAGGTATATTTATTATCAAAGTCACATATGAAGAGATTTATCACAATAGAATATTAAGTCTTAACAAGTGCTCTAAAGTTTATTGTAAATTCTAAGGAAATTAGACATTCGTTACATATAATAAATCTAATAAATCAATGTATATCAAGTATAATCATTAATATATATATATATAATAGGCCAAACCACAATTTATACGTAATAGGAGATGGACCCAAGACATTATAATGAATAATATCAAAATGATAAATAAAGATATTACAAGTGTTCAAAGGACCTTAAACACATGTAGTGACTAAAAAACTTTAAACCTTACGCGGATAAATGTCCTCAATGAGAGTTTTAAAGATAAAATGTAGAGGACAAATGACTCAAACAAAACAAAGACAAATCAACACAAGTGGTATCGACATTAGTCACTTTGAGTCATTCCAAAACATAAAACTTCCATATTTTACGGCTAATCATAATCACCCTCTAAGTATGCTGATCTTATATGGTTGTTAGTTGTAAACTTGACTCTCTTACGTTTTCCAGTATAATGTTCTCATAAAATCTTAGCTTCTAAACTTTATCACTACCCAACAACTATTCGTCGCTAACCTTATTTTAGTAATTTCTAACTTAAATGTCATAATCTCATATGCACAAACTTGGTATAATTTTTCTCAATATGAGACATACCTCAAACCACTATAGATCCTATAAGAACAAATGCACCATTAACAATATTAACTTAATAACAAACAATAAACCTTGTGAGACCTTAAATATGTTATCTTCACCCCTATGGCTATACAATTCCTCATCTAGCATTCTAATTGATAAGATATTTATTTTAACATCAGAGACATACCTCACATTTTTATGAATTTCTCATGTCTTTGTAGAAAAATTGAGCCTCACATTCCAATTCTTTTTACAATACATGTCTCATCATTGCCTAGTATGATCTTGCCGCCATCAAAATTGTTTAAGTTTATAATCTAATGTTTGTTGAAAGTCATATGAAATGATGCACCCGATTCAAGAACCCAATTATGACCATACCTCCAAGTATAAACCATAAGTACATCAATAAAGCCATAATCACAAGAAATGATTGAGGTATTTTTCAGTTTTAAACTTTTGTTGATTATATCATTTATTCTTCTCAGAGGGTTAATCTGATATAACCTTATCTCTTGCAGAAGTATCATTTCACTTTGGAACCAGTATTTGATCATATAGATTTGGATTTTGAGTTTTTTTTGCTTCTTGTTTGACTCAATTTTTTCATGCCTTCCTCTCACACTCAAACCATCTTCAGTATAGTGTCAAAAAATGTTCATACACTTTGGATAAAAATCTCAAGAGGATAATTGGTTGATCATCGTCTTCAATTTTGACTCCTTTTGCGTTTCATTCAATAATGATTATGTTGAAATCATCGAAGTGTTTCTTTGTCTCCCTGGTACTATCTATATTTAAAGTATACAACTGTTTCTCGATATACAATATGTTTGCCGAATATTTCTTCAAATAAATAGCTTCAAGCTTATTCCAAACCAATGACATTAAACTTTTAAAACTCCTCCATGAGTATTTCATTCTTCAAACTCAAGATCAGAGCATTCTGGGTCTTGGGAAACACTTCAACATCTATCTCTTTTCCAGATTTCTCAATAATGGTGATATATAATCCATTTCATTTTAAAATGAGAGCCTTAATTTTAATTCTCTCACGATTAAAATAAAAATATTGTTGTTGAACTTATCAAAATAAAATTTCATTGAACTCATTTTCACCGATCTGCATCCTTATTTTCATGTCAATTTTTGTATCCACATTTTGAACTTCACGCTCACTACACAACTTGTTATGAAATCGCAAGATATAGCCAGTTTTAAAATCTAATATTTTTAGATCGGGCCTTTGGCTTATGCACTTCATATTCAACACTCTTGTTTCTTCAAGTATAAAAATATTAACCCAAATGGAAAAAGAAAAATCAAGACGAGACTTACGTGGTTCAAATTATGGAGTATTCTTACATCCACGATCAATAGATTTGATTTTATATATGTAATAATAACATATATTACAAGAAAATTAAATACAAAATCACACACTCTGGTTCTAATAGAGATGAAAATGGGCCAGATGAGTCTATATACCTGATATGCGATATCTGGACCGAGCCCAATAAATATTAGAAGATTTATACCAAATCTGAACCTGTGGGTTTAGGTTACCCGCAAGTACTCGCATTACTCGCAGATGAAATTCCAAAATATTTATTCTAAACAAACTAAAATTCAATGAAAATCTAAAAAGAAATAAAATATACAAAAATAATATTAACATTAAATCAAAACAAAAACTAAGGTAGTTTTTTCGACTAATAAAAACATATTTGTTTTATCTATTGGTTTTGGGGTGGATTTATGACAGGTATTCATTGTAGCGGTTATGGGACGAGTACCCATTGATAAGATTGTATATATCCATAGAAGCCTAACAATACACAGTGAAACAATTATGACTGGACTTACCAAGAAAGTCTGAGCATAAGCGATCTAACTAGAGTCTGAGGTTGAGCAGATCATGCTTAGATAAGATAGAATAGGAGTAGAGGAAAAATGTGGACTAAACTAAAGCGCCTCAGATCAAAACGTGGATATATAGAAGAAGCAAGACGAGCAAATATAAATCAAACCAAAAGGAATTCGAGCAAGTCCGAGCATGACTTCCATGGGCAGAACGAGCGCGCGCGAGTAAAGTAAAAGACCGAGCGTACACGAGACCGAGCATAACTCCTATTAGAGGAACATAACCGCATATTTAAAGCAGAAGACCGAGCACAAATAGGTTAAACAAAGACATTAAGAAACGATCAACATTATTAACAATCAAAACATATTGATTCAGTCGATCCATGAAGACCATATCTCCATAATAATGGTCAAGAATTTAGGACCATTAAGGACAGTTATCAACGTGTAATATCAATGAATCCACATAATAAATAATGTTGTAACTGCCCAAGGCTGTATAAATAGGTATCTAGATCAATGTAATAGATCATCTTCTTTTTCTTCCCAAATCAATAAAGTTTTTACTATTTTGGCATATTAGTGTTAAGGTTTTTCCGTTAATATTTTTGGCGTCGTCCGTGGGAAATCTAATACACTTCTTCGCATTAAGACACCAATGGTAGTAACTAGATATGGGATTAAAATAGAGCCTACCGAAAAACGTATTCCTATGGCCAACCCAAACAAGGAAATAGAAGAGGTAGTAGGTCCAAGTGCCACCCCGTTGCAGGCTGGTCAGGACGATCTCCCTCGGGACAGGGTGGAAACTCTGCCGAGAAACTCCTCAGTGGTTGTCGACCTGCCAGTACACATGCCCTCGCAGAAATTGTAACTAATTTAGCGGATCCGCCCATTAGAACCAGCAATTTGGAGGAGGTGACGGAAGTTAAGCGACTCGAACATTAAATCCCAGCGATGCAACTGGCTCAAGGTAGAGCTGATCGAGAGCAAAAAGCTAGAAATCAAGCCGCCAAAGCGACAATGGCCGAGATGAACGATGTAATCAATGCCTTGACCATGAAACTACGTGACGATAACCAACATAGGCCAAGGTCTTCTATTGAGGGTAGCCGAGCGGCCAAACGTGAAGGGTCTTCCAAGTGCAAAAAGTATGGTGAGGAAACTGGGGAAAATAACGATAAAAAATGCCAAAAAATAAAGGAACATGGTCATGAAGATAATCAAGCATCTCCAAAAGCCAACAAATAGGGCACAACCAAGCAATATGATCATGTGCGCCCAACAATGGCAGCATATGTACTCAAAGAGTCACCTTTTATTGAAAAGATCTAACTGCAAAAATTCCGAGAAATTCGACCCGTTCCATTTGGAGGCCTATGATGGCTCTGGCGATCCGGAAAGACATCTGGAGCAATTCTGCAATATGATGTTGACCTTCAACACGGACGATGACATGTTGTGCCAGGCTCTGTCTATGACCTTCGAAGGTAATGCAATAGAATGGTTCAGTAGCTTACCAAAAGATTCTATATCATATTTTGCAGGATTGTTGAGCGTGTTTAGGAACAGATTTGTAGGTAATAAAGAGTTGTGCGTGGACGCTGACTCAATCATAGATCTCTACCAGAGGCGGGGAGAACCGTTAAAAGGCTAGATTAAGAGATTCATCCACGCCATGAATAAACTCCCAGACTTAGCAGAGAACATGGCAGTGACTTCTTTAAAAATGGGGCTCGGTAGGCAGGGCAAGTTGTACGCTGACCTAATCATGTTCACGTGCGATAAGATAGAGATCTCCTGGCCTGGGCTGATCAGTTTATTAAAGTAGATGATGCGACTAAAATCAGCCCCCCAAAAAATTTGTGTCAGACACTAGAGCATCTGCATATGATAGGAGGAAGGCCGACGAAGGGACCCACATAGAAACCCTAAGGAGTTCTGATGGGCCTCACAGAGAGTCCCTGAGGAATACAAGCAACGAGCACCTAATAGAATACGAAAATCATGCTCGGAAATTCCCCTGATCACAAAGACTATTTTTTCCATCTACGACCGCACCAGAGATAGGGTACGATACCAATCCCCATGAGTCATGTCGGCCCCAAGCTATAAAAGATCCACCAGGCATTTTTGCATGTTCCATATTGACCACAGCCACCCAACGAACGACTGTTGGCACCAAAAAGAGGAAATGCAAATGTTAGTCGACAATGGGGTATTGATCCAATTTGTACGATAACAAAAGGGTGTCCTACAGAATGACAAAGAAGAATAACCCTACAGAGACGAGCCAACCCATCGTCAGGAGGACAAAAATGAAGGCTCATGAAAGCAACAATGGATGTTTGCCATATCTGGAGGTGGGACCCTATCGGAGGCCGATCAACAAGCTAGGAAACATAACAGGGAGGACTAGCAAGTACTCTCAGTGGACGGTTATTCTTACATTGATTATAGGGAACCCGCGGCCGACCTGACATTCACCAACGACCACCTAAGGGGAATTGCCACCCCACATGAAGACACGCTAACAATATCTCTAGACATTGGAGATGTAATGATGACTAAGGTATTTGTGGATGGGGGCAGCTCTGCCAATATTATTTTTAAAGCAAGAGACCGAATGCTAGAAGTTCCTCCATATAAACCAACACAACGCACTCTAACCGGGTATGAAGGGAAAACGTCCCAATGTGTAGGAAAAGTCAAACTCATGGTCAAATTAGGGCGTGAGGGTACCAAAAAAGAACTCAAAACCCTATTCATGATCTTAGACACATCGAGCTCTTACCATGCCATTATTGGGAGGCCATGGTTGCACATAATGGAAGTGACTCTATGCATATTCCACCAATGCATCAAGTATCTTATTGGTAATGTTGTAAGGATTATCCAAGGCAGCCAGCGCACCACCCGAACCTGTTACTCGATGATTGTGGATCCAAGAAAGCCACTCTGATAGCAATTAAAAGGCAAGGGGAAAACAAAAACACATTTATTCCCCTCCCCCTGACCCAATGGATGACCCACGGGAGGATGAACAGCTGTTGCTGACCCGGAGGATGCTAGAGAGAAACGTTAGCGCCAGGACGCCTCCTCTGTATTGGTGCTTCTTTGGACCCAGGTTATAAAAATTATTTGATTAAATTGTTACAATAGAATTTAGATATTTTTATGTGGTAAGTCAGGGATGTTATCGGGGTCGATCCCTCAGTAATCTGTCATGAGTTAACAAATAATAGGTACGTCAAACTCGTACGACAAAAATGCATATTTTTCTCCACTCAGAAGTAGGAAGCAATAAATATTAAAGTAACCAAGTTATTCGACCTTGGGCACATCCGCAGAGCTAGGTATCTGGTGTGGATCGTAAACCCCATCCTAGTAAAGAATAAAGGAGTGCAGTGACGCATGTGCATTAATTTTACCGATTTGAACCAAGTTTGACCCAAAGGTGATTTTCCCTTGCCTCGAATTAACAATGCAGTAGAATCTGCCTCAGGCTGTGAATACATGTCATTTATGGACGCGTACTCCGGCTATAATCAAATTCACATGCATCGGAACGACTAGGAGCATACGACATTACAAACAAAATGAAACATGTACTGCTACTCAGTCATGCCTTTTGGATAAAAAAACGTCGGCTTGACCTACCAGCGCTTGATAAATCAGATCTTCAAAGAAAAACTAGGATATTGCATGAAAGCTTACATCGACGATATGATCGTCAAAACTAACGCCCGAGAACAACATTTCGAAGTGTTGAACAACATTTTCGTTGTCTTACGTAAGTAAAACTTGAAGTTTCCTTTGAAATGCTCTTTTGGTTTCCGATCAGGGAAGGTTTTAGGCTATATGGTCAGCAAAAAAGGACAAGAAGCCAACCTCGCTCAATTACATGCATTAATTCAAATGAAGCTGTCCAAGAACGTTAAGGAAGTTCAATGTCTTACCGGGAAACTGGTGGCTCTCTCTCGCTTGATCTCAAAATATTCCGACCGAATTTACCCTTTTTTCGAAGTCCTAAGGGGAGTAAATAAATTTGATTGGAATGGAGATTGCGATGCGGCCTTCATCGCTCTAAAAACATACATCACCTCGCCTGCTATTTTTTCGGCCCCAACACTAGAGGAGTCGTTATACCTTTAATTATTGGTCTTCAGCTTTGTGGTCAGTGTCGTACTCGTCAGGGAAGAAGAGGGTGTTTAGTACCCCATTTACTACACAAGAAAATCTTTAGCAGACGCCAAGACAGGATACATGAACTTGGAGAAACTTGTTTTGGGGTTGGTAGTGGCAGCATGCAAAATGCGACAGTATTTTCAAGGACATACCATCACCGCCCGCACATCCTTTCCTTTGCGTAACGTATTGTAAAATTTAAACATTTTGGGACGCCTTACTAAGTGGTCGGTTGAACTTGGCGAATACGACATCAAATTCAAACCCCGCACGATGATTAAGGGACAAGCTGTAACAGACTTCCTAACTGAGTTTTCAGCACCTTGGCCACTAGATGGAGGCCCTATCACAACCAACAACAAACAAGGTGGGTATTGGAAGATGGCGTGGCATTGAGCGGCTCTGGGGGAGGAGCTAGCATTATCTTTAAGTCGCCAACAAGAGAACATCTCAAACAAGAAATCCACTTTGAGTTCTCAACAAACAATAACAAGGAAGAGTACGAAGTAGTCTTATGAGGCACGCGATTGAATCGCATCTGTGAAGCTACCATACTTAAGGTACGATCAGATTCACAATTGGTTATAAATCAGGCTAAGGGAGAGTATGATGCAAAACAGGATGAAACCCGAACCTATCTTACAATTCTGAAAGAATGTGAAGTTGAATTCCATGTTGTTCATTATGAGAAAGTACCCTAGTACCGTCTATTATCTCCAACCGAACATAGTGTGTTCGGTCCACAGTTCCATAAACTGGAGGAACCAATACCTATTATACCTCACCCATGGAACATTACCATCGGATAAACCCCTCGCACGAGCATTACAGATTCGCCTCACCAAATACTGCATCATCAATGGGGTTTTATATCGAAAAAGCGCGACTCGACCTTTATTGCGCTTCTCGGATAGTGAAAAAGCTACCACGATTCTCCATGATCTACATTTCAGAGTGGCACGAGCTCACTACGACGATAGAAGTCTTATTTGCAGATTCCTACTTGTTGGGTATTATTGGCCAGAATTGGCCGCTGACGCAGAGAAAATCATACAAAAATGTCATGTTTGCCAACAATACGCCAACACTGGACATTTACCAGGCGAAACCATGGAAACAAACCCATACATTGTTCGTTCGAAAAATGGAGCATCGACCTCGTAGGACCCCTGTCGATGGCTAATGGGAAAAAGGCAGTACCTAGTGGTCGCGATTGACTATTTCACCAAATAGGTAGAAGCCAAGGCGCTGTTCAGAACCAGGGCTCATCAGATATGCAATTTTCTACACCATCAAATCTTAACACGTTTTGGAATTCCATATATATTGATGACAGAGAATGGACCTGAGTTCCAACACTTCTTCAACCCATATTACCCACAAGCCAATGAGCAAGTAGAGGTCACCGACCGTAATATCCTCGATGGCATAAAAAATAAGTTGGACGGAGCAAAAGGTAAGTGGTTGGATAAACTAGCTAAGGTCATATGGGCTTACCGAACTACTCCTCGAGCCGCCACCGGTGAAACACCATTCTATCTTGTGTACGAATACGAGGCCGTGGTGCCCGCAAAGGTTATAATCCTAAGTCATTGAATTGCAAATTATTCAGAGGAAGGTAACGAGGCTAATCGAGCAGCAGACGTCGACCTAATTGAAGAAAGACAAGACCATGCACGTGTGCGAGCTGAGCATTACAAAAGCTTAATGTGAGGGCGTTTTAATTCTAAACTTTGACCATGGACGCTACAAGTCGACGACCTTGTTATGAAAAATGTTTTTCAAAAAGCTAAAGATCAAAATTCAGGCAAATTAATTCCTACATGGGAAGGTCCCTAAGCATTCCCCCCGCATCTTCAGCAGGTCCTTTTGGATCCAACACCTTATCACCATCCTCATTCACCATCACTTCAGGAATGATACTCGCAGGGTCAGTTGGCTCTATAGACTGGGGCACGTTACTCTTATCATCGCCCAACTTTCCATCAATCTCCACTTCGTCTACCAACACCATCTCCCGCTGAGAAAATGGTACAATATTGATCACGACTTTACTATTCTTTGTCAGTGGGTAATCATCCACATCATCCTCTTCCTCGCGAGGGCGAGAAGTACCCTATCCACCCTTTGTCTCCTCCACAACGTTGGGCAATGCCTCGATAGGACCTCGACCATCCACATTTTCACCTTTACCAGCACCCTCCAGTGTAAAAGACGATCCGATTGTCTCCCAAGCTCTTCTCCCTTGTGGAACCAACAATTCAAGCCCATTATAGTTCTCATTCTCACACCTCTTCTCCATAAGGGCCCGCAACCTCTCCACTCATGATCATCGTTACGTCATTTAAAATTTGAAACTCTGGAATCCGCCACAACCCGAACTTCAAATAGTTCACTGCACAAAACACTTGTGTTGGCTCTACTCCCCAGACAGCGTTCGCAGTTGCGGCTAGTTTTGCCAAAATATTTACCGAGCCTTTCGGTCGGCCATCTTTACACCACTCTTGGTATTTCCCTTCCCCTGTCAACAAAAGGCAAGATGATTAAAACTTAAATTTTATTTAGACTCTAAAAATTACGCGACTACAAACCCCCCTTTACATTTTTCCATCTCCCGTCTCTCTAATTGCAAGTTCATCTTAGCATTTTCATGCTCCCAATTACCAGGAACATAAATGAACCTATGTTTCCAATTCTTGTCTAATGTGGGTAGATCTACTATATGCTTTGCCCCGATCAATTGGAGATAGAAGAATGGTGACCGAGCTAGCTTCGACACTTCTACTGCTGCTAACAAGGCAGCCAAGCATATAGGTATTCTAAATAATTAAGAGCTCATCACTATGCTTAATAATATTCTCCACCCATTCTCCGTCAGCTAAATCGAATATATCCTGATAAAACTGAAAAAATCCCTAATCAATGGGGGCAAAGGGAGGCGTAAACCCCAGTCAAAGATAGTTGTGTATAGACACGACTCGCCTTCTTCAATAGTATAAGGCTGATTACCCGCACAGGGTTCCCTAATCGTAACGTCATTGGGCACATCATATATAACCCTAAATTTTGGTACAGACCCTTTGGTCAAATAATCATATTTTGGGGTAATTTTTTAAAAACAAACTTCCACAAAATGGGCACTCTCATACTCCGATTCAAAAACTTTCCAACCTTTCTTTCTCCCACCTTTTTTGGGCGTCATGATTCAACCCACTGCAATTACCCAACAACGGTTATCAGAATTTGGCATTATCCTACTTTACGAGGGTTCAGTTTCAAAAGATAAGACAACCCTTTCACAACATAATATCAAATGAGTGTAGTCTCCTACACTATAACGGGACATATTGCCCTGCAACTAAAGTTACTACATTATCCTAATAAAACCATGGCACAAAGCAGAATATTCAAACAGTCAAAACACACCTGCAATCAAATTCCTTTGTTCCTCCTCGCCAACAAATTAGATGCGCATGCAATACCCAGAAAGCAATAAACTTCGGTATCCAAGAAGAACACTTTGTTCTTCTTCTTCAAACAAATAATGAGGCAATATAGGTTTTCTTTCGAAAGAAAACTCCAAAATTAATACAAAGTGATATGAAGAATCTCCCCCTACTTTCTTTTATTCTTTAATTATATATGGACTCCTAAACTCAGCTGCCAAGAGACGTTAATTCATGTCAAATCATTTTTTGGGAGACTAAATGACTAAAATTGATTTTCAAAATCTACTTGTCATTACATCATATCTACTTTCACATGCCACCAACACATGCTATCACATCACAATGGTGACACATCTCCCGATCAATTGGAGATAGAAGAATGGTGACCGAGCTAGCTTCGACACTTTTACTGCTGCTAACAAGTCAGCCATGCATATAGGTATTCTAAAGAATCAAGAGCTCATCACTATGCTTAATAACATTCTCCACCCGTTCCCCGTCATCTAAATCGAGCATGTCCTCATAAAATTGAAAACATTCCTAATCAATGGGGGCAAAGGGAGGCGTAAACCCCAGTCAAAGATAGTTGTGTATAGACACGGCTCGCCTTCTTCAGTAGTATAAGGATGATCTCCCGTACGGGGCTCCCTAATCGTAACGTAATTGGGCACACCATACATAACCCTAAATTCTTGTACAGACCCTTCGATCAAATAACCATATTTGGGGGTAATTTTTTAAAAACCAATTTCCACAAAATGAGAACTCTCATACTCCGATTCAAAAACTTTCCCACCTTTTTTGGGCGTCATGATTCAAATTACTGCAATACCCAACAATGGTTATCAGAATTTGGCATTATCCTACTCTACGAGGGTTCAGTTTCAAACGATAAGACAACCCTTCCACAACATAATATCAAATGATCGCAGTCTCCTACACTATAACGGGACGTATTGCCCTACAACTAAAGTAACTACATTATCCTAATAAAACCATGACACAAAGCAGAGTATTCAAACAGTCAAAACATACCTGCAATCAAATTCCTTGGTTCATCCTCGCCAACAAATTAGACGCACTTGCAACACCCAGAAAGAAATAAACTTTGGTATCCAAGAAGACCTTTTCGTTCTTCTTCTTCAAACAAATAATGAGGCAATAAAGGTTTTTTTCGAAATAAAACTCCAATATTAATACAAAGTGATATGAAGAATCTTCTCCCACTTTCTTTTATTCTTTAATTATATACAGACTCCTAAACTCAACCAACACGAGACGTTAATTCATGTCAAATCATTTTTTGGGAGACTAAATGACTAAAAATTTCCTTTTCAAAATCTACTTGTCATTATATCATATCTATTTTCACATGCCGCCAACACATGCTATCACATCACAATGGTGACACATCATCGTAACATTTTCTCCACATCTACCAAAAATTAAAGATTTTATTCCATCTAGTAATTATAACACAATTACTTTATGGAATAAGG
The DNA here is from genome assembly GCA_036936605.1 of Limnanthes douglasii subsp. nivea. Lineage (NCBI taxonomy): Eukaryota > Viridiplantae > Streptophyta > Magnoliopsida > Brassicales > Limnanthaceae > Limnanthes > Limnanthes douglasii. The sequence goes on from JAUPFV010000003.1 coordinate 48,148,813, forward strand.
GGAGTCCTGATAAGGTTGTATATATCTATAGAAGCCCAAATAATAGATGTGAAGAAAATATTATGACTGGAGTTATCAAGCAAGTCCGATCATGAGCGATCTAACTAAATTTTGAGGTCGAGTATACTAGGCTTAGATAAGATAGAAAAGAAGCATAGTAAATATGTGAACTACACTAAAGTGCGCTCGGATCAAAACATGGATAAATAGAAAAGGCAAGACGAGCAAACATAAATCAAACCAAAAGAAATCTGAGAAAGTCCGAGCATGACTCCCATGAGGCCGAGCGTACACGAGGCCGAGCATAACTCCTATAAGAGGACCAAATGCGCATATGTAAAGCAAAAGACCGAACACACATAGGTGAAACAAAGACATCAAGAAATGGTCAACATTATTAACAATCAAAGCATATTGATTTAGTCAATCCATGAAGACCATATCTTCCTAATAATGGGAAAGAATTTAGGACCAATAAGGACAGTTATGGTCAACGTGCAATATCAATGAATTCACGTAATAAATAATGTTGTAAGTGCCCAAGGCTGTATAAATAGGGATCTAGAGAAATGTAATAGATCATCATCTTTTTCTTCTTCCCAAATCAATAAAAGTTTTACTACTTTGGCATATTAGTCTTACAGTTTTTCCGTTAACACCCATGGTATGATATGTAAATCGGAAACTCGAACCGACCCCGAACGTGTAGTAAAAAACAAAACCTTATTTCCTCTCATTTTTATATTTCTTTTCGGGTAACCCGTGGTATCGGGCCGATTCAATTCATATCTTAACGATTTTGGATAAATTCGACATCTCTAATGTCTAAATTCTCAAAACATAGTACATATTTTCACATATTTCTCTTACCTCTTATTATTTTTTTTAGTGTCTTTTTCGTGATTCCCTCCCAATAATTCATAAATTTTAAAATAAGTCAATTTCTTTTGCATTTTCTTGCTCATACTTATTGTCTTTTTTTCATTCTAAAAAGATCATATTATATATATATATATATATATATAATCTTTCCATAAGATATATATTAGTATAAATATATATCATGCTCACAACATCAAATCAAGGCTGTTATAATAAAATTATACTAATCTCCATATCATCAGCTATGATCAAGTTATAAACCAAGTAATTATAACAAACATGTAGTACGATCAAGATGCATGATTATGATCAAATAGTTATAACAAACTTATATTAGCGTCATAATCAATCATTATTACCAAATTGTACAACAAACAGTTATAATAAATTAGTACCAGCTTGACACATCATCTTATTATCCATTTGAATCCAAATAAATCTATTGAATCTAGTTTTAAACTGACTCCCTAAAACAAACAAAGTATGGAGTTATCCGAGCTTGAACCTCTCATGTTAAGATTAAACTCAAGTAGAATATATAATCTCCCACAATGTGACTTAACTTAAGCCGATACTGAAATTATTTATGGAGTTGAACTCTTTAAAAGTGAGCCTTATGTGCTAAAACTAAACTCCACACTAATTATGAACCCCTTACAATGGTCGAATCTCACTACTCTGTGACCGAGACCCTATAGTGGTTGAACCCTTTTTTAAATTTGAGTGGTATTAAGTGGGTCAAAATCTTTAGCTAAAACCATAAATCATGTCGAATCCATGTTCAACTTTTAGTCAGTTTAAACCTACTTTTAATACGAATCTTAAACTTGAATCAAATTGATTATGTTCCTCGTACCAAAGGTTGATGATAAATGTTTTAGACTTATTTATTCAATATTATTTAAAATCATCGAGACTATATAATATTTGATGTGATAGACATAAAACTTGACCTATTAAATTCCCACAATCATATTTTAATTTTTCTTTATCTTTTTAGCCAAACCTTAATCAATGCAATAATAAATCACCTCTAACTATGCTCATATTTATTTCATAGTCAACATGAATCAATTATAACAAGTTACATATACATGTTCATGCAAGCCAAACATATCCAACCTATAATCATCATTAATATAACTTTTTGACGTTGAATATGTATTTTGACACGTATAGTAATTGCCAATATCATCACTAATTTGCACCTATAATTTTATTTTGTTACAAAAAATAAATATTGCATCATGCCAAATATATCATGTAATTATACGAGGTTTTGCAGATATTATTATATCAGGTTTTGTGCATTCAATTATATCAGATTTTGTAGTTAAAATTATATCATGTTTCACAAATACAATTATGCCAGATTTCATAGTTGAACTTATACCAAGTTTCGCATTTGAAATTATAACAAATTTCGTTAGATTTGAAGATATAATTATATTTGTGAAACTGGATATACTTGAAGTATTTGAGTTACGAAACATGATGTATTTAATGATAGAATAATTCTTCAGTGTATGATAATTTTTTTTATCTTCTTCTCCAGACCCTTAGCAACGAACACGAGTCAAATATGATATATATTGGTTTGATTCCATCTAATTTGATTATCTAAATTTCTCGTATATAGAGTTTAAAAACTCATTTTCGACACCAAATAGCACGAATCAACTTTAAACGCTACCTAAAATAAAACAAATCCAAGTTCGATTATGTTTTTTTTTTAATTTATATGTATTATGATTTGTAAAGCTTAAATGTTTGATAGGTCGTTTGACTATAACATTTTATTTTGTATAATTATGTGACTTCAAAACATTCGATAAAATTTTCTATTTATCGATTTCGATAAATATAATCTAACTATGATGTTTTTGATAAACTTAGTTTCCAAAACCAGAATTTTCCAAAACCAGCTTTATAAAACAATACGATCTTCGAACCTTTTAAAATTATCGTACTAAAAACTTTAACACAAAATATTTTGACATCAGAACCCTAAACCAGCAAAACTATAAATAAAAGATCATCACGAATTCAAATTTTATTTATAACTATAAACCCTATCATCCCCGAACCTCCTAACGAAGCCCACCGCGGGCGAGGTACTTTTCCTTTACATCGCGGTTACTGAATTCGCGGTCAGTGCAGCTTTGATCAGCGAATCGGGAACGGCTCCTACAGCGGTCTACTTTGTGAGCAAAAGCTTGCTGGATGCGGAAACTCGGTATTTAAAGTTAGAAAAACTGGCACTCGCCCTGGTGACAGCAGCGCGGAAGATGCGCCCGTATTTTCAAGCCCACCCTATCATCGTCCGAACGTCATTTCCACTCAAATACGTTTTCCAACGTCCAGATATGTCCGGGATAATGTCCAAATGGTCGGTAGAGCTGGGGGATTTTGACATCGACTTTGAACCTCGAACGGCTATCAAAGGCCAGGTCTTGGCCAATTTTTTAGTAGAGTTCCATTCCGAACGACCCGACCAGGAGGTACCTCCCCGAGAAACCGCACTAGGCGAATGGATTGTCCGAACCGATGGGGGGGGGGGGGGGGGCGAATGTCAGTGGCTGTGGAGCGGGAATACAAATCATAACCCCTTCGGGCATTAGCATGCTCCAAGCCGTCCGATTCGGTTTCCATACTTCAAACAACGAAGCGGAATATGAGGCTGCTTTGGCAGGATTACGGTTGGCACAGGTGTGCGGGGCGAGGCAAGTACGCCTCATAAGCGATTCCCAACTTTTAATAACCCAAGCTTCGGGGAGTGCGGAGGCTCGGAAAGAACATCTGGTACAATACCTAGCAGCACTCAGGGTTTTAGCTGCTTCATTTGACAAAATCACCTATGAACATGTCCCGAGAAGCGAAAATACGGCCGCGGACTCCTTGGCAACGATTTCCTGCTCTAGCAACTACCCTTGGGTGACCGAACAAGAAAGTCCATCTATTATCAAACGTCATAAGTTGGACAACCGACCTGAAATCGCATGCCAGATCTCTTCGGTAGCAACCTCGGATTGGCGGCGGGACATTATTGCCTTTCTAACTGAGGGCCGACTCCCCGATGACAACGCTTCAGCCCGGAAAGTACGCAACAAGGCTCGGGGGTACGCCCTTTTAGGGGATGTACTATACAAGAAATCCTCCAGCCGACCCCTCCTTCGATGCTTAGGGGTCAATGAGTCTCAAATAATTGTGTCCGAGCTGCATGATGGTGAGGGCGCGGCGCATTGCGGTTACAAGGCTCTAATTATGAGGATTCTCCTCGCAGGATTCTATTGGCCGACGATAACGGCAGACGCACGACTCATAGTCAAAACCTGCGATACATGTCAACGGTTCGGAAACACAATAAACGTCCCTGCAACTCCCTTAGAGTCCATATCCGAAGGGCTGCCATTTGACCGATGGGGAATCGACCTTGTCGGACCGCTACCAATGGCGTCGGGAGGAAGACAGACGATCGTCGTGGCAGTGGATTATTCCTCAAAGTGGGTCGAAGCCGAACCTTTGTCCGCCACCAAGACGAAAGATATCATCAAATTTATCTGGGCTAACGTATGTTGTCGGTTTGGGGTACCACAGAGGCTAACTATGGATAATGGGCCGCAGTTTGATAGCGCAGAAATGAAAGCATTATGCACCACTCATAAGATCCGACAATGCTTCTCTGCTCCTTTCCATCCTCAAGCAAACGGGAAAGTCGAAGTAACCAACCGGACCATTTTGGATGGCCTCAGAAAGAACCTCGAGGGAAAGGCCGGAAAGTGGCCTGACTACCTACAAGAGGTACTATGGGCTTACCGAACCACACCCCGGACAGCTACCCAAGAGTCACCTTACGCTTTAGTATATCGTATGGACGCGGTTACCCCTGCGGAGTCCATTTTTTCCATCTTTCATGGTCAGTACTTATGAGGAGGAAGCGAACGACGACAGCCGACGACTCGAGCTCGACCTCATAGAAGAGAAGCGCAATCGCGCTCAATTAAACTCTTTGCACTATCAGACCCTGATGAGAAGTCGATATGCATCCAAAGTCCGCCGTCGGGAGTTTAAGGTCGGAGACAAGGTTTTGCGGCGCGTCTTCCTTCACACAAAAGATAAAAGCCTCGGTAAGCTCGCCCCAAATTGGGAAGGACCCTACGAAATCATTGAAAAAATCAAGAACGGGACATACCGCCTGCAAAATAGGCTCGGACATCTTTTGAGGCTACCATGGAATATTGAACACTTGAAATTATATTTAGAATAGTCGCAAACTTGTATTTCAACTTGTATTTCACATTGTTTCAAATTGTAAGGGTCGGGGATGCACTCTTTCCTACCTCGGTGGCGCGAGAAGGTTTTAATGAGGCATCGAAAACACCCGACCACCCGATTACATTAATCAAAAATTTCTTTTGCCTTCCAAATATTGAAGTGTTACGACCTTGGTCAGCTGACGAGCTGGACAACGTCCGTTCCTATTAATATTAATGGATCTACATACATGTTTTTCCAGACCCTTTGGGAAAATTTTCGATGCTACATCGATCTACAGAATCTTAATGGGTTTTTCAGTTTCTACTGATCTACATACATGTTTTTCCAGACCCTTTGGGAAAATTTTCGATGCTACATCGATCTACAGAACCTTAATGGGTTTTTCAGTTTCTACTGATCTACATACATGTTTTTCCAGACCCTTTGGGAAAATTTTCGATGCTACATCGATCTACAGAACCTTAATGGGTTTTTCAGTTTCTACTGATCTACATACATGTTTTTCCAGACCCTTTGGGAAAATTTTCGATGCTACATCGATCTACAAAACCTTAATGGGTTTTTTCAGTTTCTACTGATCTACATACATGTTTTTCCAGACCCTTTGGGAAAATTTTCGATGCTACATCGATCTACAGAACCTTAATGGGTTTTTCAGTTTCTACTGATCTACATATACAACCTTCCAGAACCTTTGGGAGGACTTTCGATAATACATCGACCTACAGATCCTTGATGGGCTTTTCAATTCTCCAACTGACCCACATATATACTTTCCCCGGACATCAGGGGAACTTTCCAATGTTGCATGGATCTTCAGAGCCTACCTAGGATTTCTTGGTTCCCGAACTACTCCGCAATTCACGATTCATGATCCTATCAGGACTTTTCAAATATTATGTGCGAACTTAGAATTTTTTCACGTTTTGACGGCTCACCACACAGGTAACAATATGCGAGAGGATATAACCAGAAAAAATTGATATATTAACAGGGGACCCCGTGGCCCCCAAAACATAATTAAAGATGTTCGGCACAAATATTGATAGGGGGCCCCACGGCCCCCAAAGAGTTACAAAAAAAACAACTAAGCAAAAACAAAAAAAAGGCGAGCGCAACCTCTGGATCACTCGTCCTCGTCCTCGTCCTCGTTCTCCTCGTCCTCCTCAGCATCGTCGGATTCTTCTTCTCCACAATCGACCCCCTCGGACCGGTCCTTTTCTGGCACGTCCAACCACATTGACCCGAGGCGAAGGTCTGGGAAGCGGTTGTGGAATGACAGCACATAGGCGGCTTTAGCGTCGGCAGTTTATTTCTCCGACCACTTCCTACAACGGTTTGCGAAGGCGACGTTTGAAGATTTTAACTTCTGGACCTCCAGAGCCAAAGCAGCAGCGCGGTCTTCCACGGTTTTCTTCGACTCCTCCGCGGCCCTCCTCGCCTCCTCCATGGCTGACTTCGCCTCCTCCGCAGTACGCTCGGCTTCCGCAATCCGACCCTCCGCCGATGTCCGAGCAGTCTTGGCTTTTTCCAGTTCCCCAGTCAGACTAACAATCTTTTCCTCTGCGGAGACCAGCTGCTGGCTTAACTCGTTCGCCCGACGCTCTTTCACGGCAATTGGAACGACCAAGTTGTACAAAGATAAAGCCAGACCATCCGATCCCCGCAGCTGGAATGTGTGCGGACCGCCAAGCATGGACAGCACCGGATACTTTATACCACTCGATGAGGCTGCAGTCGGATCCGATGCTCGGGGGGGCTCGACATCATCTGGAATTTCCACAAGGTCTGCCGTTGGAATACTATTCGTACCACCGACCCGATCAGACAGCTTCGGACCTTTGGAGCCAACCTCCGCGCCGCCAACCGGCTTACTCTCTACCTTTGAGTGCTTGGACTTTTTTTACCTTAGTCTCATCCGCGTCATGGCGACCCTTCCTCTTCTGCACGGGAGCCGGGTCCTGGCTAGCCTCCGCCCCTTCCATCGTGGGTGCCTCAACCCGAACCGGATCGCCAGCGTCCGCAGCCGCGTTTTCCTCCCCCTCGTCATCCGGCTCCGGGCGCTTACTAGGCGCCTTGTTGCGTTTGGGCAGATATAACTATGATCCAGGAGCACCGGTTTTCGCGATCACATCCTCCAAGGGAGGAGGCCGTCGAAGTTGCTCAATGGTGAGTACGTCGGACGAGCAACGCCAGAGGTTACTCATGATTAAGTTCGTGTCGATAAAGGTCCGATGCATAGCCCGACCCCAGTGCGCCCGAGCATAGCCTTTCAGCACCCCGAACGTAGCCCTAGCGGCTTTCAAGTAGTCCTTTTTCAGCCCTTGCAACCACTCATTCGACACTGTACAAAGAGTCGGTAAAAAAAAAGGGAGCAGAGCGGTACCATCATGGACCCAGGTCCGAAGCAGCTGCCTCTTGTTTTCCGAGGTATAAGGAAGACCGCTCTCCCAACACCCGCTCAGAAACACAAACCGATGCTTCCAGCCCTTGTCCCCCTCTAAGAAGTCATTAACTACCTTCCACTTGTTCCCCAAGGAACAGTAGAAGAACGGGGATTTTGGAGACTTGGACAGGCCCGACACAGCAATATATTCCTCCATAGGCATAACCCGACCTGAAAGACGGGAAGCCAAACATTAGAGTATACCAGCCATTCGGCGTCAGCTGCGATGGGCAGATCTGGAGGGTGCGGAAGTAAAGCGCGATCTCGGGGTCTAAGGGGAAGCGCAGCCCCCAGTTGAATAGCTCGGTAAACACCACGATCTCCCTAGATCGGACATGAACGGGGGTCTCCATAGGAACCGGGTACCGAACGTTGACGCATTCGGGAATTCCCCATCGGATCAGTAGATCCTTATAATCAGACTCCGGGAAATAGAGGTACTTCCCCTCGTAAAGAGAAACAATGTCCTTCGTCCGAAGCCAGCTGAAATAAGGAGTGGTGATTGCAGCCTCGACTTCTTCGGGCAGAGGTTCGTCAGGAGGGTTGGCAGCATTACCAACAGCAGCAACGCAGATCTCAGCGGGCGCGACGTCCACCTCTGACTCCCCAGCATCGGGATTCGAAGCCTGGTCAGAGCTTCGGGCAGCAGCAACGTTCGGATCCGACGCTCGTACCCGAGAAGTGGAAGGCTCAGCTGCATTCCCTGACTGAGCCCGAAGCGCTGCCTCCAGTTCCTCTGGCGTCAAATGACACTTAGGAAAACCTAGAAAAGTTACGGCAGTGTTAGTACCGGTCCGATACCCCCGAATTGAGGGATTAAGCTGAACCATTTCAAGAGTGTTACCTCCCGCGGGAGATGAGGGGGGACTGCTTTCTCCCATGGTCAAGAACTTGAATTTGCGAGCACGTCGGGGCAGGGACAGAGATGGAGAAACAAGCGGATTGACTGGCAATAGGGTCGGATTTCCCGACCGGACTGCAAGGGAATGGGAGGAGCTACTGCTGGAAGAAAGGACAACGGTTTCCGGAGAAAGGCTAGCCTCGGGCGACGAAGAAACAGGAGGCTCGGGTAGAAGGAAGGATTCAGCGGGAATCGGGGTGGCTAAAACAGGGTCGTGAGGAAGCGGTACGGGTGTAAAAGGTTTGGAGTTGGATCCCCAGATCAAGCCAACACGTCGGTATTCTTCGGCTCGGTCTCCGATGCTAGACCACTCTTCAAAACTCCACTCAGGCTTTTTCTTCTTCTTTGCGGGTGTTTGCTTCGGGTATCTTGGTTTCATAAAACAAACATGCCAGGTCTGAGAATGGTCTGATAAGCACTATCTCTCTCTAGAAACAATCTGACAGCACTTTCTCTCTCTAGAATGCCTCTGAGAGAAACCAAGGATTGTGGAGTATTTATAGGCGAGGTTGAATGATCGGAGAATACCAATCGACAAAAGCACAGCGGGAAGACGAATAGTCTCCCTAAGAACCTAGTCTGGAAAAAACCCATCCCGTGAGCTGGCGACACGCGTCGACCGCCTGCTGACAAAGGCTTACCTAAGCTACCCCCTACGAACCAGTTGACAATATGGACCTTCGCCTCCATATCCACTAAGAAATATCGGCCCAACATAGAGAGGCCCAGGTTAAAAGGCCAAAAGAACGCGGGAACCGACCCGATTCAGAACTACAAACATCAGGAAAGAGAGATCTGACCGAACCTGGATATTTCCCCAAAGGACAGATCGGGATACACAGCGTCGGGGAACGACCGGTACGGAAGGGAAAAGATTAATTCGCCCGAAGATAGGCCGGGATCCGAAGCACAGGGAAATGCGGGTGACAAGTACAGGTTTGGCGATGAGTCTCCGCTCCTGATACTCCCGAAGACTGGGGGGCTACTGATGAGGGATGAATTTACCTATGTAAATGATGAGGGCTTAATTGTAATAGAAGGCATTTGGTGTAGTAATTAAGGAATTTAGGGTATCTCAGGGACCAATGTGTAAACAGAGAATAAACTTAGGGGCGTCATCAAATACGTGAACAGCCCACTAAGGCCTCAAACGGGCCCACCTTATTTTAATATAAAAGGTGACCCACTTTCTCGGTGGGTGGGGCATTGAACATTATTCTAATATATTCTTTTTCTCTCTCTAGCCACATCTGACACAAGATCCGAAATATTCTCCCAAACCATTATTGACTCATCAAAACCTACTTTTAATACAAATCTCAAACTTGATCTATATCAAATCGATCATGTTCCCCGTACCAAAGGTTGATGATAAATGTGTTAGACTTATTTATTCAATATTATTTAAAATCATCGAGACTATATAATATTTGATGTGATAGACATAAAACTTGACATATTTAATTCCCACAATCATATTTTGAATTTTCTTTATCTTTTTAGCCAAACCTTAATCAATGCAATAATAAACCACCTCAAACTATGCTCATATTTCATAGTCAACATGAATCAATTATAACAAGTTACATATACATATTCCTGCAAGCCAGACATATCCAACCTATAATCATCATTAATATAACTTTTTGACGTTGATAAATAAAATCATAACATGTATTTTGACACGTATAGTAATTACCAATATCATCACTAATTTGCACATAAAATTTCATTTTAATACAAAAAATAAATATTGCATCATACCAAAAATATCATGTAATTATACGAGGTTTTGCAAATGTGATTATATAAGGTTTTGTGCATTTAATTATATCATATTTCGTAGTTAAAATCATGTTTCACAAATGCAATTATAACAGATTTCACAGTTGAACTTATACCAAGTCTCACATTTGAAATTATAACAAATTTCGTTAGACCTGAAGATATAATTATATTTGTGAAACTCGATATACTCGAAGTATTTGAGTTATGAAACATGGGAATTTGATGATAGAAGAATTCTTCAGTGTATGAAATTTTTTATCTTCTTCTCGAGACCCTTAGCAACGAACACGAGTCAAATATGATACATTTTGGCTTGATTCCATCTAATTTGATGATCTAAATTTCTCGTATATAGAGTTTAAAAACTCATTTTCGACACCAAATAACACGAATCTACCTTAAACCCTACCTAAAATAAAAATCCAAGTTCGATTATGTTTTTTTTAATTAATTTTTTTACATGTTTAAAAAAAATTCTTTCATATAAATTGTGTAAAATTATAAGATTTAAATATGTGAAATTTAAAAAGTTTATTTTGAAAAATAGTTTATTTAATTAATTTTTAAACAACTGAATTTTTAACTTGTACGATTTGTAAAGCTTAAATTTTTCATAACTATAACAATTTATTTTGTATGTTTATGTGACTTCAAAACATTCCATAAAAAATTATTTATTTATCAAATTTGATAAATATAATCTAATTTTAAAATATTTGATAAGCATCCCACAATTATAATATTTTTGATAAACTTAGTTCGAATTTTCGAAAACCATCTTTATAAAACAATAAAAACATTTTAAAATTATCGTACCAAAAACTTTAACACAATATATTTTGACATCAGAACCCTAACCAGCAAAACTATAAAGGGCAAGGCTATAATGGGACCCCATTTGGCTATAATGAGACCCCAATTTCAGAATTTTTTTTTCTTCAATGTGAATTGTCGATTTTGCCCTTCACTTATAAGTCACAATTTTGAACCAAAAACCAAATTTTCTCCAACCACTCTCTAGAGCTTTCTCTCTCTAAAACTACCTAAAATCTCTAAAAATCATGGATTTGAGTGATTGGAGTGAAGGATTCAGCTGCAACCTTGGTGATTTCGCATCGGAGGAAGAAGAGCCGTTGACGGACCATTTAGAAACCCAAAACGAGGTATTTTTCGAAATTTTTCGAGTCAGTGCGAATATAGCGCTGGTACCGCTATAAAAGTGATGAACTGCGAACTGGGGATTCGCAGTTCGTGCCAAATTGCGAACTTCCCGTTCGCGAAATCCCCAGATAGACGAACGGGCTGTTCGCAAATAAGCCTGATTCACGAACGGCCCGTTCGCGAAACAGCCAAACCCACGAACGGGTTGTTCGCAATTTAGGCTGTATTTCGAGTTTGTAGTTCGCAATTTTGTTGAATTTTCGAATTTGGAATTTGCAAAAACACCCTGTTTTGGAATTTATATGATCATGTAGGTATATATATGTTCTCATAAAATTGCATGAATGAACTCTGTAGGAACCCGGTCCACCGCCATGTTCGATGGCCGATTACACGAAAGTGTTTAGTACGGACACTTATTACACCAAAGCCGATTTGGTTGATTGGGTCGAGTCCGAAAGCATAAAGCTAGGATTCATTTTGGTCCGGAGTAAAAACGACGACGGTACAAAAAGCATGAAAACTCCTAGGATGTATTTTAGGTGCGAGAGGCACGGGGTTTACAAACCTAACCCCAAACCGGGGTATGTTAAGAAGCGCCGAGAATGTTCATCGAAAAAATGCGGGTGTCCGTTCTACTTAAGAGGGAGTCCGGTCTCAGAGCTACCGGGTTATTGGAAAGTGGTTGTGCTAAACGGGAAACACAACCACGATCCATTTTTGCACTTGGACGGTCACTCTCGGGCCGCTAGACTAAAAGTCGAAGAACAATTGTTCGTTCGTAGTCAAACGGAAGTCGGTTCTCGACCGAGAGAGATATATCGCGGGCAAGACCCAAATGCAATACTTGTTTACTAAGTTAAAACAACACGAGTACTATGTTTGGGAGCGAAGTTGTGAAGCAACGGACGAGATCCTCGAGTTGTTTTTTGCACACCCTAAAAGCATCGATTTTATGCGCACGTTTCCTCAAGTTCTTATAATGGACAGCACGTACAAGACTACAAGATATAAGATGCCTTTACTTGAAATAGTGGGCCAAACTTCGACGAAGAAGACCTTTTGTGTTGCTTTTGTTTTTTTGAGTTCCGAGAAACAAGAGAACTACACTTGGGGGTTGAGTATTCTAAAGATGGTGTTGACGAACAACAAGTTCCCATTTCCTAACATCATTGTCACCGATAGGGAGTTGGCTTTAATGAATGCTATAGACGATATATTTCCGGACGCAACTCATATGTTATGCACTTGGCATATTGGTAAGAACGTCACCTCTTACGCTAGAAAAGTTTTACCGAATGTGGAAATGGCCGATGAGTTCGGGGAATATTACCAAAGGGTAGCCTATTCGGCCACGCTCGAAGACTATAACAAAAACCTTGCCGATATGCACCACACTTTCGCATTTTGTCCATTGGCTCTCGACTACGTTATGAAGCAATGGATTGACGAATATGGACACAAATTCCTCAACATTCACACGAACAAATTTAAACACTTTGGCAACCAAACTAGCAACCGGTGAGTTATATTTCCTTCTCCACCCATTTTTTAAAAATATAAAGTGTTAGCAGTCTAATGTATTTTATCTCATGTTGTAGGGCGGAGAGTGCTCACTCTAGCCTCAAGCGGGCAATTGGTAGTAGTCTATGCACGTTCGAACAATTTTGGAAACATGTTCATGCGCACCTATCCGCTCAACACTCTAACATTTTCGAGTCATTCGAGCGTAGTAGGTATCGTCCAAGAAACTCAACTAGGGGGCCTAACAAAACCATCTACAAGGATGTCAAAGGTGAGCTTTCATCTCAAGCCATTGAACTAATAGAAGAAAATCTCGCAAAGTCCATGAAAATATGGTTCACACCCGGAGTGTGTGGGTGTGTTATTAGGACAACTCATAATTTACCATGTGCATGCGAATTAGCTTTGATTTATAAAGAAGGAAGGGCGGTTAGAAAAGATGAGTGTGATGTCTATTGGAGTACGTTAAGGATCAAACCTAATGAGGAGTTTGATACCGAAGACGAGCTCACTAGAAAAATCTCCTTAATAGGTAGCACCATCCGCGGTTACGGGCAACACATCCAAGACCACATTATAAATAGGATGATGCAAATCCTAGATCCCGCTAGAAGTCATGTTTTGGAACCTAAGGAGTCGGTTGTTACTAAGGGTAGGAAAAAAGCCGGTCGGGACAAATCAACTCAACGGGACCCTAGCGAGTGGGAATACGATGGAAGTCTAGGCGCTAGCACTCCCGGCACGATAGGTAGCACGGCTACATTTCTAGCGCCAAAAGCCAAGACGAAAGAAAAAGCGAAAGCCAAGGCTAAACCGAAGAAAGATAAAGTGCCTCGACCGAAAAAATCATCAAAGGGCAAAGATTTTAGCGGGTACGAGAGTTGGTTTCCTAGCTATTTGCATGACTACATTTCTAGCGTCGAAGACGTCTCTCCCGACGGTAATTGCGGATTCCGAGCCGTTGCTTTGACGGTATACGGTAAATCCGATTCATGGGACCAAGTTAGACGAGATTTGATCGGCGAATTGCAAAACGAACGTGAGCTATGGGAGAGAGTGTTCGATGGACCACAAGGTGTAGATAACCTTGTGAGAAGGTTGAACGTGTTCGAATTGTATGGTGCAGGTACTAGGCATTGGATGACGTTACCCGATTTAGGGTTAGTGATAGCCACTAGATACCAATGTGTCGTATACCACATTTCACTCCACCAATCGTACACTTATCTACCTCTACGTGGTGTGCCTCCTCGATCATGTCCTAACCTCGAAATTGGTATAGGTTTCGTTCATGGTAACCATTTTGTCAAAGTAAGTTTACTAAAGTGTGTTTCAATGTTATATATTATTTTCGTGACCAAATATTTATCTACCTTTTATTTGTGTAGGTTTCGTTGGATGGACCACTTCCGGAAATATATCCTACTTGGTTTCCCTTTCGTACGGATCATGAAGTGACCGGTTGGGCAATACCGCTCGACAAGAGATTGAACAAACATAACCAAATCAAGCCCGCGCAACCATCGACCGCACACGAAGAGCCACCACGTATCTTCGATTTGAATGAAGACTAATAATTTTATTTTGCATTACGTGTTTAACCGAACTCCGTTGTGTCTACGAATATTTCTAGAACTTTCACTTCGTTTTGTAATCGATACTCCCATGTTTTATTTATTTTTAAAATTCCATTAGTTATAATTGTTGTAAAAACAAGTTGCACACCACAAATAAATTGGTAGTTCCCCAAAAAATTACAATTTTATCCAAAAAAGTGTGAAAAAATTTAAAAATTCGGCCCAGTTGCGGATTTGCGAACTTTGAACGCGTGATTTTGGCCAAATTGCGAACTCCCACCACTACGATTTGGCAAAATCGCGAAGTGGGTGTTCGCAATTTGGCCCAATTTGATGGGCCTGCATTCGCAAATCCGGCGTTTTACAAGCACCCGTGTTCGCAATGCCCTCTGTAAAAATTGTTTTTTCAACTTTTTGTGACCTTCCCGACTCCTAAACTTAATTTTTTTTCAACCAACATCAAACATTAGTCAAGTGGCTCTAATGATTTGAATTTTGCAGAAAAAAAAAAAAAAAAAAAACTCAAAAAAGTTAAAAAAAACTACATCAAACTAGCCTAAAATGGTCTAATCTTGTGACCTTTCCGACTCCTAAACTTAATTTTTTTTTCAACCAACATCAAACATTAGTCAAGTGGCTCTAATGATTTGAATTTTGCGGAAAAAAAAAAACTCAAAAAAGTTAAAAAAACTACATCAAACTAGCCTAAAATGGTCTAATTCTGTGACCTTCTCGACTCCAAAACTTAATTTTTTTTAACCAACATCAAACATTAGTCAAGTGGCCCTAATGATTTGAATTTTGCGGAGAAAAAAAAAACTCAAAAAAGTTAAAAAAAAAACTACATCAAAGTAGCCTAAAATGGTCTAATTCTGTGACCTTCCCGACTCCAAAACTGAATTTATTTTGAACTGAATTTTTTTAAAACCTTTATTATTAACTGTGATTTGAAGTATAAGATAAGATATATGAACCGACTAAAACCTACTTAAAAGTAGGATAACGTTGTCAGACATGTAAGGATAACGTAATCTGGATGGGCGACTAATGTGGTGACACATAATATATACAAAAATACACACATATAGAAATTAATTATTACAACCCACGTTCTTCAAATAAGGGTCTCATTATAGCGAAAAACAACATTGCATTCGAAATAGTATGGATTGAGCTATAATGAGACCTCATCCAAATACTAAACGCCCACCAAAATTGACTCGCCTCCTATAAAATGGGACATAAAATCTAACAAAATACGACACTTTTGCAACCTACCGCACGAACGAAAATTTAAAACTCGTTAACGTGTACGTATGGAGTTTACGGCGGACGAAGATTACCACATGCTTCGAGCTGTGAAGATTGCACGCGAGATACTGGGGGAAGATACAAGCGATCAGTTTTTCGAGCGTGTGCTATGTACGATGTATATGAACTACGGTCGTTTCGGTACAAGAGGTGTCGTTATACGTACTCGTGAGCAGATCAAAAGTAGATACAATTTTTGCAAGCCAATACAGCATTTGTGTTTCTTGCCATCGCTTATTATAGGGTCGTGGTTGTTTGGGCGGGAACTACATTTAAAGCAGATATTTTTTGCGGCAACTTTTTTAGGTGTCTCGTTATAGCGGTAAACCTGGTGATGGAATTTTTGTTATAATGAGACCCCTGCTATTATTGCACTGAATAGTTATTGTACCTTTTTAAATATTAGGTGTTGCAGGATAACAACAGTACATTCAAAAATCTAAACAGACATTAGTTTCATCAGAATATTATTATATTGTATGGAAACATATGGAGGGAATGGAGTGAAGGTTTCCCGCTAAAAACAGATTTGAGCGGGAACAAAGACAACCTTTCCCGCTAACAAATTTTGAGTTGAACCACCCAGTTCGATTTTATAAATACTACCATCAGACTAAGAAACTAAACATTTAAGGTATAACAATGTGTGATTCGGGCTGGAACGTAGACGAAGATGCAAGCCTCCTAAACGCATTTGACATCGTGAGGGGTGCAATAGAAGAGGGGGTTCCTGGCTTCATCGATGCGGTCTTGTGCAGAATGTTCTTCAACCACGGTAGGGAGGCTTCCTGCCCGAGATGTATGATGCCTCGACCACGCACACGCGAAGAAGTGTCTGAAAGGTTAGCTTACCTTAAAACAGTGACTTTACAAATCGAGTCACTTCCTTGGGAAGTCCAAACCAACCTCCGAAAGATATTCGACATGGGATCGCAAAGTACAATCACGCCGGAGATGGTGTCTTTAGCGACACAGTCGGAAGAGCAACAAATAGCAGACGCAATAGCGACCGGCGTTCGTTTGAATTCAACTCCCGAAGGAAGTAGTGATTCAGATGGGTATGGAATGAACTATCCGACTCCGTAGAACTAAGTGTCCAATGCTGACTGAGGGTTAGTTTATCTACAGTTTGCTTTAATTTAGTTGCTTATGTATGTTTAATCACGAAATGCTTTTAGGCTATGTGTGTAATTTCCTTGTGTATTTTATATTATGGGAGAAATCTAGGTGTTACATTTTAAGTGTTGTTGTTTTTAAGATGCACATCATATAAGTGAAAGGAACAACTTAAGTAGAACTAAAATAGAAAAAATAAGGTGCTATCAACTAATCCGAACAAAAGCAACAAATAAAGAACCAAAATCAATTCCATACAACCATGTCAACTAAAGCAACAACTAAAGCAAATCAAAAAAATAATGTAGTATCAAACTCAATCGAACTGGCGGTACTGGACCCCTAAAAGGTGACACTCATGTATCTCCCGACGCAAGTCCTCCACACTCATCGACTCCGCTCTAGAATCAACATCAGTAACACGATCGGAAAGCTGATACAGTCGTGCCTGATATGTCATCGCACTAGGGGGCTCTGGAACATGCGCCGCAGATGGAGCAATAATACTAGGATCAATAAGAACGTACCATAGGTGGTCACTGATCCATACATCGTACGTCGTGGTCGTGCCAGGACCGCCTATAATGTACCTGTCACCGCGAATCCTCGGGTCAACAACGTGTGACCCCCATGATATCCACGTGGCCTCATCCCACAAGAAGCGCGTGTTCACACGCTTTCGCCTATGTACGGGTACAACAGTCCGCAGCGCCGGTGGTATGTCCTGAACGTGCCCTAGCTGTCGAGCCACCCGAAGCGGATAGTACGCCTCAACTACGTCGAACGCCTTCAGGGTGTGGTCAATCCAAGCCACATCCTGAGAAGGGAAATAAGCACGATGATGCTCGTAAGGCATGAACCAAACCTGTGTCATATGAAAATGTTAGTTAATAATCTTCCAAAAATGAAAGTAATAATAAATTAAAGCTATGGAAACAAATATAACAAATCATTGTAACTCACATGGTTCGCCGTCAACGAAATCAGTCCCTGTCGGATGTTAATCCGAGTCTCATCATCCGCACGAAACGGCGTCGGAACATATCGGCACATCGTCGGCATAGAACAGTCGTAGTTCGTGTTAATCGTAGGCAAACAGGTGGAGAAGTGATCGTATATCCACGCCTCCAACAAGGCAATACAACCCGCAATCCCTGAAGTCGTGTGCAGCGAGGACTTCCCTAGGTGGTGGTACAGCTGAGCTAGTATATGCTGTCCCCAGTTATATCTAACGGAGGAGGTATAATGCTCTACAAACTGGAGGTAATCTAAAGATATACTATTCCCCGTCTTGTTCACTAGAACACAACAACCCAACATATGCAGCAGATAACCCCTAGTGACGCACTTTACATCACTATCAGACATGTTCTCATCTTTATATCTACGTACCATGTACTTCTCGCGTAAAAACTGTAAACGAACAGATCTACCATTACCCCCCTGTTACGCCCTAACTCATACCTAAGGTCATCCAAATCTATGCCTAATGCACTAGAATACCAACCCTCACGCTGTCCATTACTAGGAAAAGACTGAACTACGAAATCATCACCTGTGACCGGGAGACCAGTGATGACGTGGACGTCGTCTAGCGTAACCGTCATCTCACCGAAGCTAAAGTGAAAGGTGTTCGTCTCCGAATGCCACCTCTCCAGGAAAGCATCTACAAGATGAACGTTGGTATTCCAACGCTCCAACGCATCTACCAGTGGGCCGAAACAAGTCATCATAACCTGCTCCCTTACCCTGTGCTGCCCAGCAAGACCCCACGCACGGTGGGTACCGTACATAGCGTAGGGCCGTGAGTGCCGACGAGCCTACATAAGACATAAACAACTTAGAAATAATACAAAAGAACATATAAACGTACTTTAAAACACGTCATTACTTACCTCTCCAGCAAAGACACGGTAAGCCTCGTGCTGTGCATACTCTGGATATAGACCAGGTACGTGGGGGTTCACCCTCCGAAATAACAGGTCGAATGTCTCAAACCCCTGGGATAGAACAGGGGCCGGAGTGGAAGCGCTAGGCCTACGCCTAACGGACCGTGACCGTGACACAACGTCAGAGTGCTCTCCATCATCGCTCGAGCCTCCTGAATGTCGAACAGGTGTGTGCTGCTGTTTGCGAGGCATGCTGAAATACAACATATAAATTATTAATAAATTTGGGATAGATAGAAACTATTTGGCAAAAAAATAAAATTTACAAAAAATATATAAACTGTGAAATTGCGAATTGGGGCCTTGCAATTTCACCAAAATTGCGAACTCGGAATTCGCAATTTGGTGAAATTGCGAATCCCCAATTCGCAATTTCATAAAAAATCAGATTCTGAATTAGGCAAAATTGCGAATTGGGCCTTCGCAGCCCATGCAAAATTGCGAACGGGTCGTTCGCAATTTTGCACGGGTTGCGAAGGCCCAGTTCGCAGATCTCCATTTCCAGAATGAGCAGCCCCAAATTTCGAAATCGAACCCAAATCCCCAAAACCCAACCCAAATTCATCATGCATGGTACCAAAACGATCCTACTGAATCGACTAACACGAATCTGAAGTTTTTTTTCGAAAAAAACAACTAAATATACATGAAAATCCGACTTTTTATCAAGAACACTAAACTCTAAAAATCACTAAAAATACTAAACTAAAATGCATAAAAATTACATGGATATGTAAAGGATTCGTACCTTAAGATGTTTCTGATGTTGGATTTGAGAAAACTTGCTGTTTTGATTTCGAGATTTTTGGTGAGTTTGAGAGAGAGTAGAGAGAGAAGAGAGAAAAGAGAGAAAAGAGAGAAAATGGGCTGAAAATATGGCTTTTATATCAGGGGTAAATGTGTCTTTTTTCGGGTCTCATTATAGCCAAATGGGGTCTCATTATAGAGGGGTCTCATTATAGCCAAATGGGGTCTCATTTTAGCCTTGCCCAACTATAAATAAAAGATCATCAGAATCATCAGGAATTTAAATTTTATTTATAAATATAAAATTTATTATAAAACTTTATCGAGAGTTTTATTGAGACTTGAGAGACATGTTACATTGTGTATAGAGAGAAGCCAAGTACGCAACAAATATCGTTTTCTAAAATCTTATTGGCTGATATGCGTGGTAATACGTGTCAGTGCCACGTGTCCCTTGTGTATGGAAGGGTCTAGAGTTTTCGTTTCCGTTCATTACCCCGCGAAGGCGATGGCTGTTTATATAAAACCCTGTCCCTTTCAATCTCTTCGTTCAAATAAAAAAAATTGGAAACATTTCACAGAGATAATTAGAGTTTTGCTCGCGATCATATGATGAAGTCTTGTTCAGCCATATCCATCCTTCTCGTTTCGACGCTCTTGATATTGAACGCCGATTCCAAATCTTCTGTTGATCTTTACAAGGTTTGATCCACCCCACTGCTACAGTATCTATTCCTCAATGATTAAACGAATTGTGTTTTCGTTTCGATTAGTGAATTTGAATACAATTGGGTATTTGATTAGTGAATTTGAATAATTAGTGATAAAGAATCAGAACGGGCTCTGCTATGTAGTTATTGATCAGAGATTGTCTTTGTTGGTTGACTTGCATTGTACATATTATTAAATTTAAGATATGGCAGAGAGCCATGTGGTTAGGGGTTTCTAGATGAAAGAAACTATATTTGATTATCAGATTACCCCTTTTGGGTAAACAGAGTTTTTTAGTATTTGATATCTTTGATAGTAGAAATAGCTGATTTTTAAGCAACATTCTATTTTCCTAACAGGTTCTTGGTGTCGACCGAACAGCAAATCAACGAGAGATCCAGAAAGCTTTTCACAAGTATGTTCTTTTGCATATTTACTTGTAATTTTTATAAATGTTTCCATTAACGCACTTAAGTTGGTAATCATCCTTGTATTTTCTGCTGTATTGGTAGGGTACTTACTGTCCATCATGTGATATTGTCTTCTCTGGACTATAGGGTGTTAGATTTATCTCCGTCAATCGAGTCTTCTAGTTTTTTCACCAACTATCATGCTAGTCATGGCACGATATTGCCTTTTGATTTGTTGCTTGCATTAGCTGTTTTAACGCTGCATTAATGGTAACTAACAAACTTTTATTATCTTCTGTAGGCTGTCTCTCAAGTATCACCCTGATAAGAACAAGGATAAGGGTGCCCAAGAGAAGTTTGCTGAGATCAACAACGGTATGATTATATTTATGAATTCTACAATAATAAAGATACTTGAGAGATTATTCTTATAATGCTATACGCCAGTCTATTTGAGTTCTTCAGTGTTTCAACTGCCTCTTAGAAGAAGAGGATCTAGGATTCTCCATCAATACGTGGAGTTCTAATATGTGTTTCTTGTCTAACAGCTTATGACATTTTATCTGATGAAGAGAAGAGAAAAAATTATGACACATATGGGGATGAGAAGGGAAATCCTGGATTTGGTGCTGGTTATCCTGGGAATGATGGAAGTTACACCCACTTCGCACGTGGTGGACCAGGACAGTATCAGAGCAACTTCAGACCAGAATGGCAGCAGACGGGTGGGAAAGGAAATTCCCATAGTTACTCGTTTTCCTATGGTGGCTCCGGTGGCTCTGGTGGTCCAAATATGTTTGATTTTGGTCTAGATGATATTCTTTCGGGTCTTTTTGGTGGTGGTTCGAAAGAAGGGGGTCAATTTTCTGGGTTTGGCGGTCCAACTCACTCACAGTCTCAATCCAGGAGCCCGTCTAAGAGTATTAAAACTATTAATTCTAAAGCTTATGAGAAAGAAGTTCTAGATCAAGGAATGACCTGGCTTTTATTATCTCATTCACCTTCATGGAGAGGAAACCAGTATTACCAATCTGTAATCGAGGAAGTTGCTAATTCGTTGCAAGGAGCTATGAAGGTAATCATGATTCACTTCATGTCGTGATTGTACGGTTTCTGTTCATTACAACAAATTACATTTTCTGTTTTGTTATTTAACAGGTTGGAAGCATTAATTGTGAAAAGGAATCATCTCTTTGTAAGAAACTTGGCATATATCCCAATAATGGAGCACCAAGATTATTTGTACATTCGTATAAAGCAAGTGACAAGGGTTCGTTGATGGAGTACGATGGCGATTTGGTAGCAAAGAATGTGAAGAAATTTTGTCAAGAACATTTGCCCAGGTTATCTAAAAGAGTCAACCTGCATAGTTTTGACTTCTCTAAGGGTGGAAATCCTAGAGTGATGCTTCTTTCCACCAAGAAAGATACACCCACGATTTGGCGTGTTCTTAGTGGCTTGTATGGTGGTCGCTTCAGTTTCTATGATGCAGAGGTACTTGCTCTTCTTAGACTTGTAAAAAATATTTATAACCTTATCTAACACTTCTGGCAGGACCAAATGTGCTATTCAATTAACATCAGATCTACTAGCATGTAGAATGTAATATACATAGTCAGTATAGAAAATCTATGATAATAACAAAGGTAATAACTCAAAGCAAAATATCATTTTTCTTCCGTAAGCAATGAGCTTGAGTGCTGTTTATGTGTAATTTGATGATATCTAAAGATATGCAGGGCTATTCAATAAGACACTAGGACAAATAAACATATTTTAGCCATGTTAAAAAATAAAGTTGATGTTACCAAAATTATGTGTTGTTTAACAACATATCTTTTACTTCTCTTCTTGCTCCCGTAACATATCCTTTGTGTTTGTATAGGTACACTCAGTCTCTGACTCAACAGTGAAGAAGTTGGGAGTCAATGAGTTACCAGCTATAGTTGGTTGGTTATCAAACGGGGAAATGTATGTTTTAAAAGCAGGGATTTCTGTTAAAGATGTAAACTCTGCAGTTCAAGACCTTAGTAAAGTGCTTGATGCTTTTGAAAAGAAGAATAAGAAGGTTAGGAATACACAGGCTGAGTCAACAGATAAGATACAACTCATCTCAAGTTTGAATCATGATGCTTTATGCGGGGACACTACTCCTGTTTGTATTATAGGCGCTTTCAGATCCTCGCAAGCTAGGCAGCAGTTGGAAGGCATTTTAGCCACTGTAAGTAAAATTATCTTTGTGCAGATATAACTTTCACTCATTTTGCATTTTGAATAAAAATGGAGCAGAAAGGTTGAATAATATAGTCACTGAACACAACAATTTATAATGGTTGAGAGTCAGAAATCTATTTTCTCAGCTATTTTTCCTTTTGTGATGAATTAGGAATTACAGTAACACTGTTTTATTTAAATCACTAAGGAACTTTGTATATTCTCCATTCTTGTTTTTTTCAGTCTTTATTGTATAGTTTGTTTAGATTATGAATAATTTGCTGTTTTAGGTTTCGCAACAGTCACTTTCAAGGCGACGGTCTGGATCTGCAGATGCAATATCCTACAGTCTATTAGATGGTGCGAAGCAGCCTTCGTATTTAGGGGCATTTGACAAATCAGGATTCAAGTCATCAGATAAGATTCTGATAGCCTATAAGCCTCGGAGAGGGAAGTTTGCAGTACATAAGGGCGAAATGAGTAGTGAAGAATTGGAGAAATTCGTCAGCTCTGTTCTTAACGGTGATGTTAGATTTAGTAAGACACTGAAGAGACCTACTGTAAAGTGACACAGTTAATTATCAGCAACCAAGACGTGTATGTATATAGTCAGATGATAATAACATAGTTAACATTTCAACCAAAAGAAAGGCTTGCTCTCGTGTCGTTTACATCTCTTTCTTTTGTTAGTTGTTATTCCAAGTGGAGTGGAACATACCTGTAGTTAAATTCTTGAGAGTTAGGTTAGTGGCTAATAGTTTAGGTTAGAGATCGACTATGACTCGTAATTTATGCGAGAAGTAAGATGCGTTATGCCAAAAACCAACGGTATGACATCAATTATTATTGGGTGTTTTTTCAAAACTATGAACAAACAAGCTAAAATGGATCTTTAAAAAATCATTTTTATATTTGATGTTGACAGCGTGGTTGTTTCCTCCCTAAAATCTATTTTTTTTATCTCAAGTTTTTAAAAAATATTCAACACTTATTTTTGTTTTTTGTTTTTTTAGTTTCTAATTTATAATTTGATGTAATTATCAAAACTTTATTCCAATAAACATATCATTGGACAAATTAAAACCAACAAAAATGATTTAAATTAAATCTTAAAAATTAAAGAACTCCAATTTTATTAAGATTACTCGTAGAAGAGGAAGACACTCAAACCAACACGAGAGAATATTACCCAATCAACTAACAAGGTAATTTAATCTTGTATTTTAGTTTTACATTCATCTAGCATGAACATTTATTTTATAAAAAAAATTCATTTCGAAAATCCTGATTTTGCAGATTAAATTCAAAAACACCTAATTTTGAGCCAGTATATCGAAATTAGGTGTTTTTTACGTATCTAATTCCTAGCTAGCATATTGGAATTAGGTGTTATTTTAGGGGGGAGGGAGGGAAGGGACGCATCTAATTCCTAGCCAGCACCTCAGAATTAGGTGCTTTTGAAAAAGACAAAAAAAACGCATCTAATTTCGAGCCAGCATCTCGGAATTAGATGTGTTTTTTTTTAGAAAAACACCTAATTCTGAGATGTTGGTTCGAAATTAGATGCATTTCTCCTGTAACTCGATTATCAAAACCCATAAATTTAAGACAAACAAGATTAATTTCAGATTTTTATTTTTGGAATTCGAGAGAAGGCTTCAAGTGGTGGCTAGAGATTTTTTTGGGTTAGAAAAGAAAAGCATTGAGTACAATTCTAACTTGAAGTTCATCTATTTACATCAAATTTATGGTGGCTATGGTTTATGGCTGACATAAACTAATTGAGTGGATTACCGAAAAAAATTAAGATATATGATATTTGGGTGGTTGCTGGATAAAGAATGTAAAGAAGATAAATATGGTGTTTGGTGTAAAATTAAAAAAAATGGATAAATTAGGTTTTTTTTTATAGAAAAAATAATAAAGTGAAATATTTTTTTGAAATATATCTAAATAATAGATATTATGGAGGAAATAACTTCACCCATTCGTTACCATTTGTTATTTATCTAAAATTTCAATCTAATTTAAAATTAAATTTACAATGTCTGTCTCTCGCATTTGTCTAAAAATTATTTTAAAATATTTCAAAAAATAAATAAATAAAATGCTAAAAAATATAGTAAAAAATAAAAATATTTAAAAATATTTTTTGTCTTTAATAAAAATAAAGAACCAAAACGGTATATATATTCGGTGAAAAGGAAAAAAATCTGGCAGATAAAAATCTTAAGTTACATCCAGGTACATATGAGCTCTATACAATTTTTATAAAAAAATATAAAATATAAACACCAAAATAATAGGTTAAATTTGTTTGAAAAAATGATAAACCATAATTTTGTATTATTTTATTTTAGATCCCGTTTCGTCACCCGACCAGAACATAACATATCCGGGAATAAAAAAATATTTTTTATAAGTTTTTAAATTTAGCAAAAGTTTAGAGGTTATTTTTATGGGATCGGATTTAGCCCATAGCTCGATTCACAGGAAGATTTAATGTCATTGGTAGTGTTATTTAGTTTTTTATAGATGTTTTGGAGAATTATGCTTTGAAGCTCAACTCTCTTCAAAGAGGATAATTGATATGCGCCGGCAAAGGTCATTAAAAATAAATAAACGTAAGAGTATATCCGAAATAAAGTTCAAAGTAACAACATTTGAAACAAACTAACCTAATAAACTAGTAGGTTTAATATGTAACGATTAGTGCAACTCCAACGAACTCATCCACACTCATTTTAAACAAAATCAAGCATCTCGTATTCAATGAGTCCAGTTCATAAAGAGCCAAAGTTTGGAACTTAGCTGATCTTAACCACCAAAAAATTGCAAGATCGATAATTGTGTCGATTGGGCTTCAACGCTATATACAGCAAAATTAACCATCTAGGTCTTGATAAAGATAACTACTAGCTCGTATTACCTGGTGCAAGCACCAGAACGTTTTCTCGAAGCAGTTCTGCAGGAAATGATGCTCGGCACTTGGAAATATGCATTTTTAATTTTGGCATGTTTGGGTGTGCACTTTTACATCGGTGGCAACGCAATTCCATTGACAACAAGCTATCTTCGTCTCTTAGTGTTGCTATGCCGTGCTTACCAATTTCCTCCATTACATCAACTGAGTCACGGAAGAAAGGAGTAGTGAAAGAATTCCAGTGCTTCTTATTCTTCAGATGATTTGAATTGAAATCTTGGCTGATAACATGGAGGTGTAGTTGACGCATGGATGGGGCCTGCGTTTAGACACATTGTCAACTGAATTGCTCGAGTTACAGATATCAAGAGGGAGATAAAAATATGCCTACACGACAGTGCTAAAATCCATTTTTGGGTCTCTAGATCTGGGTTACATACCTTTGGTCCTTCAGGTTTAAACCAGTTTACTTTGCTGTCCTTCAGATGTATTATTCTCAAAGATACACTTCAATATTTTCTGAAAACTGAAGGACCTTAACAGTATATGACCTAAACCTAAAGGACAGCAACTAAATTTTAGATATATTGAAATGTATAGCTGAAGGTAACAGTATTGTGACCATAGTTGGATCGCATAGCAACAGCAGGTAAGAATCATAGATGGCACCAACAATAAGACTAACACTTTTAAGTATTCAAAATATTTTGTTCAATTTGTAATCTCAGATCACACACAGGAAATATTAGTACAAACACTCAAAACCAACCTTAACTGTTTATATAGCAGCATATCCCGCTAGACACACATTATTACGTTTAAATCAATTTGATCTAGTTTGAAATCAGAATAGAGAGACATAAAAAACTTGTTGAGAGCTTTTGTGTATAATGATGAAACCAGCAGACTATATTCCAAACTAAAAAAGTATATCCATTAACTTCACAAAAACCAACTTGAAAGGGTGGTTTTAGTGAATTAAACATTTGTATGATAAATTCTTGGACAGGAAAAATCCCCAACCCTTTTTTACTACTACTACTACTACAACTAGTCTACTACTAATAGCACGTTGTCCTAAAAGCATCATGATGACTGATCCAAAATGAAATAGTGTTAAACAAACAAGGATGACGAAAAGGTTTCGACTTTCGAGCATGAGCTTAGGACGTACCGAGTGGTAACCTAGGCGGAAAACTAACGATGCATCTTCATCCAAGAATTTTTTGGCCCACTTTAATCCCTCAGCATGCATCATCTTCAACAGTTGAAGATGGTGTCTACGTACATCTGATAAGCGCTCTAGACCTTCATTTCGTGCCAGAACTAGCAGGTGCTTCTGTGCCTATAAATGGTATACATATAAATAGAAGAAATTTGAGAAGTTGATAATCCAAGGAAATAACAAGATATGCCTCTTAACTATTTACTTATATGCCAAACCACCTGTACTTTTTTTTTTATTATTGGTCTGATTACGCACTCTGTCTATCTATTTTGTAACAAATCACCTCCAGGACAATTACTTATCCAAATACTCCTTTTGACTGTGACAAACATTTAAATTTTACCCAATCGATTCAATCGATAACGTTTTGTGACTTTTATTCAGAATACCAAATTTATACGATAGATGGGGCAAATCAAACAAGGACTTCAACTATAGCAAAAAAATTAAAAAAAAACTTGCGAAGATCTTCAAATTCTAAACAGAGCTAAGAGTCTAATAAAGAGTGGTTCCACATAAAGTAGACTTAGGGGTGATCGGACACGTAGAATTGAGACTCTTGGAGTTTACTGTAAAAAAATGTTTGATTAAGAGCACCAAGTAAGAACTTCTACTATATGATAATTACATGCATACCTTGGGATAAAGGTCGTTTATGACTACAATATCCTCTGATGCCTCTAGTACAATATCCTTATGCTTTTCTGGATGTATTGCAACCCTGTAAAGAGCTTGAGCAAACGAGCCCCAATCTTTAGTATTCTTCTTTTCTTCACTTCTGCTCGTCTGTGCCGGACAAGAATCAATTACATCAGCTCCAACATAACTCTGAGATCCCTTAAACTTCTTGTTACTCTCTGATTCAAGGCCATCTTCTTTAATAGTTCGATTGCCCGATGAAACATGATGCCCAGACCCAGTCTCAGTTTGATGTTGTGATATTGATGACTCATAATCAACGCTTTCACTGTGTCTCTTGGGTAATTTTACTTGATTCCTTACAATAGACAGGAAACCATCGAAAACTGATGTGTACGCTTCACGGAGAAGTTTGCAGCCACTAATGTAGTCACCACCGAGACAATTTGGTCTGTTCGGATTCATATTTGGTCCAAGAACATGTATCACATGGGTTACTCCTTCTCTACTATGCAAAGGAGAGGTTGAAGGAAGAGGAACAACCACAGCGTTCCCCGGATATAAAGATTTAGCTATTCCCTTGGTCGCATCCTCCAACTCTGAACCTGCAGCATTGAAAATCGCAGCGTTTACGCCTCCACCACCAGGTTTTAATCGCCTGGACAAAAGTATGATCTATAGTCAGTCTCCCTTCCACTAAAACTCGGCATTCTATCAAAACACCTTTTAGTGTATCTATATAACCTTTGTCCTATAATAAGTGGTAAAAATACATTTGTGCAGGGTTTAACAAACATCATTGAATGCGTACATTTCATATAATTTACCTACAGTACTATTAACCTTTAAGAGCTATAAAGTTGTATAGACCGTGACTGCAAATAGGTTACAGGGTAAAACTGCAAGTTCAGTAAAAACTTATATATTATTTGGAGATGTCCAAGCGCGCATCTGATCATGGTTTAAATATACACCATTGGGTGCATTTTTTACTTACCAAAACTAACCGCGACTTTCAAACAGGACTGCAATTAACTTAAGGGTAAAGCTGTAACTTGAGAAAAAAACTTATTAAAATCTTTAGACATGTCCAGGAGCCCATTTGGCCATGGATTCATGGTTTACGAAAACAGTGTTTACTGCGGATTATATTAATACTTAAATTAGCCTCAACATCTATAGAAGAAAAGTCACAAAGAAAATAAATGCAAATAACGCTAAGGGTAAAAAGTTAGTACTTTGTTGATTGTGAAACGTTTTTTGGGACATATGACATTGCAGATGGGACAGATGCTTCCCCCTCAACTAATGGATTTTAATTATTATAACTCGTCCAACGGCGTTTTAGGTTTGAAATCGCTCTTTTAAGTAATAGCTTATTGGCAAAACCATCTGTTGGCTTCATATATAGTCGATTCACCTGAGGGACTATTAATTCTTTTTCATATTACTCCCTTAATGAAAGGTTTATGTAGATAAAAATTCAAACTGCGAGTTTAAAATAACAAATAAAACAAGACTGATTTGACTCGTGAAAGAAAAGCCAAGAAACTTTTGAAAAGGTCAATAGTCAAGGTCAAACCTATGATTTCTTACAACATGGCCCTAATAAGCATGAAGCAGTCAGCAATCGAGCTTACCAGTTGGCAGCATTAGTGATTACATTGCAGCGCAGACCTCCTCCTGAATAAAGTTTTGTAATGTCCCCAACAAATGTAAAGAACCTTTTGGGGTCGATGTTCTTTTCTATAACTTTAGTCTTAACCATACTCAGAATCTTTGATCCACTTGTCAGGTCAACTAGAACGACCCTGGCATTTAACCTTTCCTTTTCAAGCTTATTCACAAATTCCCCAACTTTCTCAATAATAATATCACATGCCTTCTCATTGTTGAACTGGAAATCTGCAGTTGAGATGGATGGGAATGCGAGTGTTGGAATGTCATAACTATTCCGGTTAGCAGAACCAGAGCAAAGATTATTTTCTGTGGGTATACTGCTTTTCTTAGAAGATACACCAGAAGGAATATCAGCCTTCTTTAAGAACTTCATTATACCAAGTTGGACTTTTCCATCTGCTTTCTTCTGGCCAAAACAGCCTTGAGGAAGGTTATCCATAGGACCGAGCTCTTTGTATGTAGTTACAGCTTTTTCTACATCACTTTCATTTTGGCAAAAGATAATACGGGAAAACCCTTCGCTTAACTCTGGTAATTCTTTCTTCCGAAGCATTCGGTTCACAACTGCTGCAGCTTTTCCACCTTGCAAGTTTCCTTCATGCCCAATACGTTTAACAGATCTAGATATACAAAGCTGGGAAGGAAGTTCAAGAACCACAGCATGCACATCCACATGAGAGCCTCCAAGTTTCAAAAAGTCTGCTCTTTGTTCTTTGTCTAAATTGCACCTATCAATAAAGACACTTTTCCCCTCCACCAAAGCATTAAGTGCACTCTTCAGACACTGAGCTTTTGTTCCAGCTTTGCCATTATTGATCGTGTCCTGCATGAGAAACTCATGCTTTGGTTAAATCATATCACGCTATATATACAGATAATGTATGAAAATGACCAATCGCGTTGAGACAGTACTACAACTACTGCAATGAGGTAAAATATTTTCTCATGTCTACTTGATGCATGTTTATATTTATAATTAACGATGCACAGAAAGACATGCTATTAGTGTTACTGTTTATCGCCTTTAAACACAGATCACTCAGAGAGGAGTGTGAAAAGTTGGCTAAAGAACTATGTGGGGTCAGTATCCACGATATCCTCTCTCGCAAGTGACATCTAGAATTGTAAAAGTAACTCTCATTCAATGTATTAGCATGGCTTCTGTAATATGCAAAGCGATATCATTCATTAGGTGATTTAGTTGGAAGTACATTACTTCTTAGCATGTGTAGTATGTTCTCTCAGGCAGAGAAAGTTTGTTGCCATCTTGAAAAGAAAAGTACAGCTTGTTTCTTTAACCCGTAGAAAGCATAACAATGTCTATTGATGAGAATTTAGCTGATTGAGGTTAAAAACAAAAGAAATATTACTTAAGAGGAATGTCACTCGTTGCATACCAACAGGAAGTTATTGAACACCACACAACCAGAACTTTGGATGATCACCCATTTGAACCATTATTACAAACTATAAAACCAACTTATATATTGAGTTACTTGAAATATTATGGGTAGAATTGTATAAGTGCTACTTCTATTACTGAGTTCCTTGAAATATTATGGGTAGACCGCAGAAGTGGTACTTTTAATACTAAGTTACTTAAAAGATTACGGTAAGAGGTGGTATGTTCAGCTGCCAGATACCAGTTCAATCGCCAAAAGGCATGATCACAAACTGCTACTAATCCCACGTATGAGCAATGAGCATACACCATTACTGTAGTCTGTATGAAACGATGCTTAACGACAACATGTGACTTTACAATTAGAGCTCATCATGTCACAAATTATCAGACGTTAGCAGAGATAAGCTAAAAATGTAAAGTTGTAAAGTTCAGTTAAGCATTTTATCAAACATGTTGCGTGATGCTCACTATCTAACGACTTGGAGAAAGACAGAAACCTGGCAGATGCGAACCCAGGTTCTAGATGAAGAACGCATGACGTGATCGCAGAAGGTGGACTTGCCGCTGCCTGGTGGTCCAACCAATATTAAGAGGATTGCGTTTCCTTTCTCTTGTTCATAGTTACAAAACATGTTTAGGTCAGGTTTTAACAAAATCGAAGATGACTAAACGTGAAGGAGTTCAAACCCTAGAGAAATCGCAGTAACAAGCATATATATACCTTTTGTTTTACGAGTATCGTCGATCTCCGGTTGCGTTTCCATGTCGATTGAAGTGCTCAGGTTCGTCGTCGGGCGGTCGTCGAAACTATTTAGTAAGACCAACTTCAACAAATAGTAACATAGGTAATTTATTTCTTTAAAACAAGTAGAGAAAAAAAATAATTACGAAAAATCATTTTTTTTTAATGAAAAACAAATATATATATATATATATATTGGCATTCTCTACTTTAAATTTTGGAATAGAACAATTGTTTTGAATATTTTTTTTAAGGGGGGAATCCGTTTTTTTTAAGGAGAGAACCCGCAGCCGCTACTCAGAGTGCAATGAGTGCGCACAGGGTAAACGGTCTGACGCGATAGCCTGCAAACCAACGCCAGAAGGTAAACCACACAAGGTGACAGGCTCAGCCGAGAAAGCGTATGTAGAAGGACTCGAACTCATGACCTTTGGTCATAAGAATCTCATACTCAACCAACTCGGCTACCCCCTTGGGGCCTGTTTTGAATACTTCTGATGCCTTGCGAGTGAAAATATTTGTCCAATTTAGAGTAACAATATTCTTATCTAGAAAAAATTAAAATATACAAATATTTTAAAAATAATTTGTGGCTCTTTCTTTAGTTCGGGTGGTTGAAAATTGTAACTTCAAAATCATGGGATTTTACAAAGTTAGTATTGGTGAAGGCGTATCTATTTTTCTATTGTTTAATCTGTGACTCTTTTCTAACTAGCTTGTGAACTGATATGATTATTCGGTAGGCTAGAGTGCACAACAATAGCAAGTTTTCCGATATTATCAGCACCGACTTTTGGAATTAGCTAAGTCAAATCTGTTGGGGTAAAAGATCGTACTAAAATCATCTTTCAAAATTGGTAACGCGTCAGTCTCCTCTCGGAAGTGACGATGATGTTAAGTTATGGATCTCAACCCAAAACATAAACTTCACAATAAATAACACTTACCACTTCATCAAATTCTGAGGGTCCCATATACTTTAGCCAATCTGGTTTAGAATAAGTATAATATTCTCGGATGTCTTCTATTGTCTAGATGGTTGGGTTTGGAAATCTTACTACGATATACAAACTACTTGCATAGGAATATAATACCCATTTTTGTCTCTTGTGTCTTGTGTAATGCATATACTGCAACTATCAATAACATTATGATTGAGTGTAGATGCTCCCATAGCAATAAAATACTTTGGTTTAGGCATTTGTTCATATAATCTCACTAAAGACGGGGCCATTTTCATTGTTACTGTATCGGCTGTTAAAATTAGATCCGCCTGTCTAGGACTTGATCTTGGTACCAGTCCATAACGATCAAAGTCGAATCGTGAACCTATTAATAAAGCAAATTCAATGAAGCAAACACTCGTACTATAAAAAAGCGACCATAGGCTGGAAATTCTTGACCAATTTGAATGATCATATAACGTAGTTGAAATAACAGAATTTTGGGTTGTTCGATCAAGTACGGGAATCTCCGTAGAATTCATAAGTGTCTCAATGTTTTTTTATTGTCTAAATATTCAAGAACTAAGACCATTCCAATGTACCTTTTCGCCATGCATAAATTGAACCAACAATTAGGATAACGAAAATCAAAGCTTCTATAAAAATGGATACCCCCAATACATCGAAACTCATTGCTCATGGATAAAGAAAAATTGTTTCAACATCAAAAACAACAAAAACTAGAGCAAACATATAATAACGGATTCTAAATTGTAACTAAGCATCGCCCATTGGTTCTATACCTGATTAATAACTAGAAAGTTTGTCTGGACCTTTGTTAATTAGAGCTAAAACTCCGGAAATGAAAAATTCCAAAATAGGAATAGCACTTGATATAATTAGAAATGCCCAGAAAATATCATATTCGTAAAGCAAATATATAGACAAACTCCTATGAATGTCAAAAATATACTGAATTAATATATTCAAATTTGAGGTGATTGTCAAGTCATACATAACTATATGGAAACAACTAATTACAAACAAGAAAGAATACACTAAATTAGGAAAAAACTAGCTAATTTTGGCTATTATTTAATTAATTATTAAATTAATTATACTAAATTATACTAAAAGGCATAATAGAGAATATAATGAACTGAAAATTCTAGATAGGGCTATACGGACTCGAACCGTACACTTTCTCGGTAAAAAAGATAGAACTTACTAGTATAAAAATGATTCGAACTCTTTCAAAGACCCAACATGCATTTTTTTGCAATTAACTCTTTCATTAACTGATCTAAATATCAGTTATTCTACCATCTTTCTTTTTTCTTATTCTTAAGATAACTGGAATAAAAATAAAAAGGTTATAAATGCTCTGATTTTTTTTTTAATACAGTACTAGGAACACGAGCACTACCAAAGTGTTTCAAAGAAGGCTTCTCTTGACATAGGTTTGCCTCTGGTTTAGATCAACCTAAGTTAAATGGAGTCTCGATCAGCCAGATTCAAAAATCAAACATGAAACTTCATACACCTTAAGGTTCATGGACCGAAAAGGAGATTTTTTAGGCCCTTCTACTCGTAATGCCTAGCACTCAGGTATTAACCCTATCAAAATATCAAATCAATGATGGTTTGGCTCTTACCTAACTAAATAGGTACCCAAATCGGACCGAACCATTTGTCAGGCTATTGTTCTCTTGTTTTGTTCCCGAAAACCCAAAACCATGGAGTAAGACATCTATTTATCAATAAGATCAATCAACTCATTTGATTGCATGATGGACTTCTCTAAAAAATATTGGTGCACGTGTAAGCGAGGTGCTCTACCTAACTGAGCTATAGCCCTTATGATACACATTTTATCTTATCATGCAGATAATTTCTTGTCAAGATGAATATTACATGATCCAGTATCATATCTCTTTGATTATAGATATTGCTTATTAAGTAATATTGGATTTATAATCCATCTATGTGATAGGTGTTCCTTTTCTTTCTCTTTACGATGATAAACAACCTACTTAGCTCAGTGGTTAGAGTATTGCTTTCACACGGTAGGATTCATTGGTTCAAATCCAATAGTAGGTAGAATAAGTATTAGATACCGTTGAACACGGTGTCTAATAAGTTTTTCTCCCCCCCCCCTCTTTTTTTATTGATTTTCTATCCTTTCCGTCCTTTTTTATTTGAAAAGTTTTTTGTTATATAAGAAACCAATTTCACTTGATTTTATTGGATTGTATCTAAGTGGTAGACTAAATATGAGGTCTATAAACATAACTTCAAATTCAAAATAATAATAAAAAATAAAATAAAGAGAACTTATTTTAATTATTTCGACACACCAACTAGTTATCAAATCACATTGTATTGATAGCCTCTACTCGTGTCCGAGCTCGCCTAAAAGCTAAATTTGCCTCAATTGTTTGTCTCTTGCCTTCATCTTTCCTGAAATTAGCTTCCGCTATTTTAAGAGTTTGCTGAGCTTCTTATGGATCAATGTCACTACTCTTCTCTGCATCATTTACTAAAATAGTAATTTCATTATTGCACCCATCAGAGCCTTCGTTAACCATTGGTCATTAAGGCGTATTCTTAAAAAACTTATATCTATAGTTGTGGCAGTAGGCGCGTGATTTGGTAATACGTCAATTTTTCCACTATTAGAAGACAAAATGATTTCGTTTACTTCTGAATCCCAAACAATTTGATTAGGGGTCAGTACACAAAGATATAAGGTCATTTATTCAATTTTCTCTCTATTTATAAGTTCGTAACCTTCGCAGTAGCTTAATTGATGTTCCCTACTAAGTAGAAGGCTTGTTCAGGAAAACCATCTAATTCTTCAGAAATGATAAATTTAAACCCTCTAATTGTTTCGGTTACACCAATATATTTCCCTGGAGAACCGGTAAATACTTCTGCTACGAAAAGGGGTTGTGATAAGAAACGCTTAATTTTTCGCGCTCTTGCTACGGTTAAACGATCCTCTTCGGATAATTCATCTAACCCAAGAATAGCTATAATATCCTGAAGTTCTTTGTAACGTTTTAAGGTTTTCTTAACTCTTTGCCCGGTTTCATAATGTTCCTCACCAACGATTCGAGGTTGGAGCATAGTTGACGTTGAATCTAAAGGATCTACCGCTGGATAGATACCTTTGGCAGCTAATCCTCTTGATAGTACAATAGTCGCATCTAAATGTGCAAATATTGTGGCAGGGGCAGGGTCAGTCAAATCGTCTGCAGGTACATAAACTGCTTGAATAGAAGTTATGGACCCTTTTTTGGTAGAAGTAATTCTTTCTTGTAAAGTACCCATTTCGGTACTAAGGGTGGGTTGATAACCCACAGCAGAAGGCATTCTACCCAATAAGGCGGATACTTCAGATCCTGCTTAAACGAATCGGATGATATTGTCGATAAAAAGAAGTACATCTTGTTTACTACGATATATAAACTACTTGCATAGGGATATAATACCCATTTTTGTCTCTTGTGTCTTGTGTAATGCCTATACTGCATCCATCAATAACATTATGATTGAGTGTTTATTTCCTCAACTTTTTCGGAAAACTTGCTCTAGAAAGCTTTTATTCCATTATACTTCCACCAATTGACCAATTGGGTTCCATTTTGCCGATGCTTAGACCCACCTCTACCGACCTTAGTCATTTGTAGTGCGTCAGCATCTATACGTTGGTTTATTATCTTTGGGAATATATGAACTCTAAGATTTTTACGAGAGGCTATGCGTTATCCCACCGTATCCTTTCGGACCTTCGCTACAGATTCAACGACTTCAAAATCTTATGGTCGCACCTGTGTATTTCTAACTGTTTTTTTGTTTTTTTAGGTCTCATTTTTGGATGATTTCGATCCATCATAACACTGGTTTAGACCTTCATCTATTTTTATTATCTGAGTTAATTATCTTTTCATCGATGTTTTGCTGTATTGTTTGTTTATTGGGTATGTCTCTGAGAATTGTATAATAATATATTTTGTTTTTTTTTCTGAAATAACCCGATGTATATGTAAACCATCAATTTTTTTTAAATATTTTTTATACCGAACTAAAAGAAAACATAAATGAAACAATGTTAAAAAACTAGCGGTGGCGGGAGTGGTGGTTTTGGTGGTGCTGGTCGTGGTCGTGGTGGCGGTGGTCGTACTCGTGGTGGTGGCGGTGGTGGTTGTTTTGGTGGTGGTGATGGTGGTGGTCATGGTGGTGGTGGTGGTGATGGTCGTGGTGGTCGTGGTGGCGGTGATGGTCGTGGTGATCGTGGTGGTGGTGGTGGTGGTTGCGGTGGTGGTGGTGGTGGTGGCGGCGGTGGCGGTGGTGACGGTGGCGGTTGTGGTGGTGGTGGCGGCGACGGCAGGAGTGGTGGTTTTGGTGGTGGTGGTGGTAAGAGAATATAAACAAATATTTTATTTAAAATTACATAAACAAAATTATTAATTACTAAAAACAATATGTTGAAAGCTAAATCAAAATAAATAAAATGTGATAAATTTATACATAATTAATATACATATACGGATTAAAAATATATATTATAAATCAAACAAAAAAGATGTATTGAGTTGGAAAAACTTATGTTTCTTTTTCCATCTATATTTGTCTATATTCAACGAAATGATATTGAAACAAGATTATCTTCTAACAATTAATGAAGGCATGCCATTTTTAAATATAACAAAAAAACATTAAGAGGTACAACATTCAAATGATGATATATTTTGGCGGAAATAATGTTTAGAACGCTATTAAAGATAAATATATTGAACCAGAAGGTTTGGAAGCTTTTAGTTAAGCTCAACAAAAAAACAACAAAAGATAAATATTCAAACGTAATATTAAAAAATGTTGTCAATCTTTCAACTAATTTATTTTTGGAAATATATTAAAAGTTACTACTATAATATAAAGTTTTGGATTTTTTCAAATACATTAAAGAAATTATTAAGATGACAATGATCCGTGTTTTAGTATTTTGAGGTGAGTTAGAATCTTTAATTATATATATATATATATATATAGACAATCTTTGATTATGTATCAAAAGTTCACGTACGGGTAAATTATCTACAAACAAATGTAAGAATTTTTTTCAATGAATCAAATAGTGGTGAAAAAATTCAATTTATTGATACAAAGTTTGATTACCTTGTTGTACTCATTGATGAGTCAAATGATGTTGATACCATGACGGTCGATGAGTTAACATGAAAATTATAAATCTACGAATAAAAAATAAAAATAGGTTGCAATATTTTTTTGACCAAACCTTTCAAATAAATTTTAATATTAAAGCAAAATACAACGCTCGTTTAAGTAACTGTATTTGGCATCAAAGATATAGACGAGAAAAAAAACGCAATCGACATTGTGGTCAAACTTGTAATGGTCAGGTCACCTGGTACGATAATGAAGTCATTTGAAAATAGGTCATATAATATTGAGTTTCCATAGGCAATAAAATTATTTGGTGCTATAATTATCATCTATTTAGACATTACTCATACGAGTGTCAAGATGAAACTCATTAATATAAAACATCCTATTGCAGAATAAAAAAGAGAGATAAAACCATTTGATTAGCATATAAAGAGCTGATGGAAGAAAATGAATCTAAATGACTCATTGATGCATGTGCAAGTAATTATATGAGTGAAAACAATATTTTATTTGCCCAACTTAATGAATAAGTGAATGATGATATAGTGTTTGGTGATATGTGAAAAATTTATTAAAAACAAAGAAAACTATGATCATATTGGAAAATAATGAGCACCAGTTTATTTCAGATGTTTATGTTTTCTATGTATGAAAGTGAATACCTTAAGTCTGAATTATTTATTAGAGAAATTCCATATATTTAGTTAGAGCACCAAAGAATTTATTTGAGAAATGATGATGGTAACTTGATCACAAACTCTTTAATGATGTAATAAAAATATTAACATTTCTTAAACAACTGGATCAAATTTGTGGAGGTTGTTTCGTCAAGAATAAGATCAATAAATTTTTTTCTAAGGAATCAATGACAAGGGAAAAAATTGTTGGATTTTTTTATTCATTGATGACTACAATCGTAAATATGGTTCCTCTTGTGAAAAATAAATATGAGATATTGCAACTTTTCAAAAAATCCAAAGCAAAGTGACTATCGAATCAAGACAATGAAGTCTAACCGAGGATTAAAACTTAAATCAAATAAATTTAAAAAGTATTTTCATAATAACAATATTTTTAACCTCTCATAGTTGCTTATTTACCACAACAAAATGGATTTAGTAAAATGAAAAATCGATATTCTATAAATATGATTTGTGTATGCCCAAATAATTTTGAACTAAGGATGTTTATTGTGTCGTGTATCTATCAAATCATTATACAACCAAAACACCTTAAAAGGTTTGAAGTTATATAATAGAACATATCACATTTAAGACTATTTTGGATCATCACATACATGCATAGACATATAGGTTGTAAAATAAGCTCGAAGATAAACGACATATATTTTTTATTGGATATGACCATGCATCGAAGGATTGTAAATTAAATAGCATATTAAAAAGATAAGAAAGACAAACTCAAATATTGCCTACAATGAATCTTGGTAATATAATTCATAAAATAATGAATATTTTATTTTTTATCCCGTTAACAACCCTGATAAATAAGTAAAGGATAATTCAGATGAGTAAATGACTTTATTTTCATTATCATCCTCATGGATTCGATCATTTTCTGAAAGCAAAAACTAGAATTTGAAAGACCTGAAAAGATCAAATCATTAAAAAATATCTATGATCTGGACCATAATTTTAATTGATTTGTTTGCATACGTCTAGCCTGTAAGTTTTGAGGAAACATTAAAAATAAAAAATGGTTAGACCTTGTAAATGAAGAGATATGCATCATGGAGAAAAACAAAACTTGGAAAGTGACGAATTTGCCTCCAGATAACAAACCCATTGATGTGAAGTAGGTTTACAATAAAAAAAAATTAACATAAGATTTTAAATATATAAAACAAAGCTCATTGTAAAAAGGTACAAACAAATAGCTTAACTTGATTGCAAATATGGCTTCACCTTGTTTCTCCACTAGAGACAACCAGATATGGTAATTCAAATAAAATGCAATCTACATTAATCAATTAGTAAAATATGTCGTGAGATCGTATGAATATAATATATTAAAGTTAAATAATATATTAAATCAATCCCTTAAAGACTTGAAATAGTCGATCTAACATAATTTTTCTGAAAAACCGAAGAGTCGACTAAAAATACAAAAATTAAGTTTAAATAGTATGTGTGAATAATAATCTTGATTACTTGAGTTAATTAATTTATGAAAATTTGGATTTTAATTTTTTAGAGGAATCTACAATTTTGATTTGTGGAAAATAAGTATTTTAAATTTGAAAAAAAAAAATAACTTTAAAATTATTTTCGCAGTTGTAGTTTGATTTTTAAAAACTAGACTTAAATAATTTACAAAAACTAGTCATAATTAATGTACTACAATTAGACTTAATTCACTTAATTGTATGTTGTGATCATTTTTTGCATGTCATACTTACAAGAGATGTTGATTTTAATAATATATATTATTTTTCTGTCCTTGTTTTTAATAGACTGAGTCTCTATCCACTTAAAAAAATCTACCTCAATAAGGAGGTACTAAATCCCTAGTATTTTAGGATTCAGAGTATCTACAATTATTTATGTATGTGCTAATTATTTCTTGATTTTGAGTCTCATATACAAGGTATTTAAATCATATTTTGTAAAGCAGTGTATATGTAATTACTATACGAGTTTTAAACTTTGGCTATAGAAAGTCGGAAGTCGTTGGAAGGTTTATCCTTAGACTTTATAAATTATGCAACATGTTTTCTAAAGATCTATACACATATTTAAAAGAATTTAAACTAGTGACATAAACCTACTTGTGCTATAAATATGAAGGTTTGCAAAACTATTTATCTCATAACTTTTCCAATTTTATTAAGCTCTCCGTCTGACCCTCTAAAACTTATTCCCGACCCTGAGCTAAAATAAAATTACTTTCAAGTAATATTCATTTCAATAATTACATAATAACCATAATAAATAGCTTTGGATCATGTGGTATGTTAGTTCCACCATGATATAAAATATTCCTCCGAAAAATTTCGGCAATGACCTTAAATTTTCAATTCGTCAGATGTTGAATAAAATTGATTATGATACAGTCTACATAGGAATAATTATGATATAAATTACATTTACAATGGAACGTTTGATGCGCCAATTTAAAGGCATTGGACAAATTCTACAATATTACAATAAAGCCAACCAAAAATTCAAGATAACTAAATATGGGAAAATAAACTATAAAACAATAAAACTTACGGAAATAACAAGTTTTAATTCCTTCTTACTAAATCCAAGCAAAGAAAGAACATAAGAAACCCTCTAAAGCATGTCAAATTGACTAAATTGCTGAAGCGTGTGTCATTTGTTCCATGAGCAAATACATATCCCATGCATCAGGCATAAATTCTAATGGCTGACCCTCATCGGGTGTCATTGAGACACAGGTCACAGGTTTGGGAAGAGCATTGTAAAAATGATCTCATCAACAACATTGGGTGGAGGCAGGGGAACATCCATTGTAATGGCTTCAACCAGAACTTTTGGTGTTTGTTTGTACTTGATTGGGCTAACTTTTATTGCATTCATCACCTTCAACCCTCTAACAAAATGTTATCGTTATCACTTCATATTTTCAATATTTGATTCTCTTTTGGTTGTATATGCTTTCATTTTTTTATGAGTCAATCTTCGTCGGTGGTAGTTCTAACTTCTTACTTTCATAGATTTTGGGGGTAATATAAGTTTCATATAATTTATCCAATCATTGTTATTATAACGAGACGTCTTCTCAATAAATTTCATACCATCCTCACTGATGTCTTTTCTAAAAAAACCTGAATAAGAGTCATGGCTCGGTCATTACCACTATGTTAGAGACATGTACCATATCATGTTTTTTAAAAGATAAACACTAGCCATTTTGGTTTTGGACTCAACTACATTGGCTTTCATATCAACTACCCCAATTTCAATAACTTCCAGCGATGAAATATCATCGGCCTTTCTTTTTGGTTTTATGTCCATGACGTTAGTGGAATTCGAATGAGAAATACCATCAACATTATCTTTTAGTTCAAAATTATTTCCTTCCATATTAATATCCTTAGCCTCGGTGTTGTTTGAAGGAGAATTCTTAATAGAAGTTACATTTGTCGATGACCCAACATGGAAATTGTATTCCTACTATCTTTGAAGATGATGAAGCATGAATTACATTTGCTTTAGGTTATGTACCCTTGAATGATGATCTTTATGACTCAAACACCAGTTTGAATGCCATTTCCGATGCGTTTATAGTTCCATATTAGATATGGTATGGAAAAAATTATTGGCCATTAAATTCCTTGAGGTCAGCATTTGTTGGTTAAAAAAGGTTTGTCGACTCAAATTCTTCCAACTCTAATGGTTATAAACGCAAAATTTGAAGCGATAACATCATCTGTTATTAAGTTAGTGATGGTTGCATACGTAAGTTATACATGTTTAATGATTAATTTTCTAGTGTACGATGATCCTACTTTTAACTATCATTAACCTCCTAACAATAATGTTTGGTATTTTTTATCATATCAAATGTTAGATTTTCGACCCTCCAAAACTATGCATGACTAGTCATGCCTCGATGAATGATTTACAATGTCTCTTGTAACTTTGGCCCAACCAAAAACAAGAACCTATAACACGTACATTTTGAGATTTGGCTTTCGATAATACTCATTTCTTTATACTTCAAAGCGACTATAAGGATGCTTTCATAATTCACATAAGGAAACTTTGAAAGTAAGAATAATTAAACTTTATACAAATCTCAATATGGTTGTAAAGATGACCAGTTACCATGAAGTAAAAAAAGGAAAATGATACTCATTTTTGTCATATTTCCCCTTCAATAAAATAATTTTTTTCTCTTCAAGCGAGGCTTGGTCGGTGAATTTTTTTATGATACAAGTATGAGGCCGACAAAACTCAAAACTCTCATGAATCTAACCATAATCGGCTCGATAGGAAACCAATCAAATATG
The DNA here is from genome assembly GCA_036936605.1 of Limnanthes douglasii subsp. nivea. Classification (NCBI taxonomy): domain Eukaryota; kingdom Viridiplantae; phylum Streptophyta; class Magnoliopsida; order Brassicales; family Limnanthaceae; genus Limnanthes; species Limnanthes douglasii. Next base: position 48,191,581 of record JAUPFV010000003.1, read on the forward strand.
AACATACACCTTCTATATAGATACATGCAAACTTCAACAATACAGATTGAATATGAACATCAGATGGATCAGACTTAACAATGTTTTGGTGAACAACAAATTATTTACAACTATAATCATCCCTCGATTCGCTCGCAATTACTACTTATAAGGTCATAAGAGCTAAGGGTCTAACCCATTAAGTCCAAACCTATAAAATAAATATTTATGTGTAATTTGGCATAAAACAGCTGAGATGGCCTTTAAAAAATAATACATCCAGGCTAAGACATAACCATCTAAGGCTTAGTACCCTTATAACATAATATTAAGGCATGAGGTTGAGAAGTTCATAAACCAATATGGTATTTATACCTTTTGTTAAGAGGTAATATTCGTAATAATAGCCAGAAAACGACTTGGATATGTAAAATGACTTGAGTAGTGTAAAACAACTTGGACGAGGAAAACGACGTGAGCATGTAAAACAATATAGTCAAGAAAAAACAACTTGGAGAAGGTAAAGCATATTAGAAGAGGAAAAACACTTAGATAGGTAAAACGACTTGAAAATTTTAGTACAATATGGATGAGGCAAACAACCTGGATAAATAAAATGGCTTGAATATTGCAAGACGACATGGAAGAGGTAAAATTATGTATTTATGAAGACTTAAACATGCGCAAAGTAAAAGACTCATTAGAAAGAAAAAAGATAAACAATTTGAATGACTTATTGTTTGATAATAAGTCATACAAGTAAACCCTTTCTCATCTAACATATCAGTAGAAAGAAGGTTACGTTAAACTTCAGGTATATACCTTATGTTGTTAATTAACTCTCTCAAGTATTATAGAAAAATTGAACTAAACAAACCGAATATCTTTAGTATCACATTAACTTTCATTATCGAAAATGAATCTTCCACCACCAAGCTTTTTTATGTCTTCAAACAAATGCTAATCGGAAGTCATATAGAATATCGCACCTGAATCCAACACCCATTTATCATTGACATGTAAAAATAAAAAGTTATTAAACCATAAACATACTCAAAGCCATCATACACCATTGCAGCATATCTGGTTTCGATTTTCTGATAGTTGTTTCCATTTCTCTTCTTTGGGTAATTCCTACTAATGTATCATTTTTTCTTGCATACTCAGCATATTACTTTTGAAATAGTCGCAAACCTTTTGGACTTATAATGAGATTTTCTTCTCCTCTTACTTGATTTTATCTTTCTCGGCATGCCCCTCACACTCAACTTGTGCCTTTCGGATTCACCATTTAAGACATTATTCCTTTGAATTCTTTGGAGTTTAATGCGCTTTTCACTTTGGTCCTCATATGGGATTATTTGTCATAGCGCGTGATGTCCATGAAGCGTTTGTACTCATTCGGTAAAGAGCTTATACAAATAATTGTTTAATCCTCTTCATTTACCTTCACACCAACCACATTCAAGTTGACTATGATTCTGTTGTAATCATCTAAATGCCTTCAGATCTCTTTGTCATTATCCATAAACATTGGGTAAACTGTTTTTTGATATACAATTTGTTCACCGAGAATTTTTTCATGTAAATTTCAGTCGATTCCATGTCCTCAGTGTCGTAGGATCTTCAGATACCCCCACATAACACTTAATCTCCCAAGCTCAGTATGAGGGAACTATAAGCTATAAATAGTACAATGACATCAATCTGTGTAGATTTTTCTTCGATAAAAACAACCAATCTCTTTTCTACTTAGTAAGCTTTAACCTTAATATTCTAGAGGTTAAAGTTATTCGATCCGTTATTTTTTTTAAAGTTAAGCTTCATCGAACTTATTTTTTGTGTATTTTGATTTCCAAATGAGATCTTTTTCTCCAGCCTTCAGATCGACGATGGATCTAGTTTTTCTACTATTTATCCACACTCATCACACTACTTGCTAGGAAATTGATTATCTGACCAAAGAACTTCATTTTCAACGGTAAAAACAAAATTAAAGAAAGTGTAAAAGAAACAGAAAACACATAACACAATATTTAACATGGTTTGAATTGTATAAATAATATTACATCCACGTGCAATGGACATTATATTTTATTAAATAAAAGAGGTTACAAAAATATTCCTCAAACACAAAGGGCTCAATCGATATATGCTACAAAACTCTCTTAGTTTACAAAAATAATATGATTCACATAACTCTCTATTAAGTGTTTATCTCTCATCTCACTTCTCTCTCTATAAAATTAGAGCTTTCTCTCACTTACAGAAATCAGACTCACCTCTTAAGTCACTTGTCTTACCACTGTCGGCACGTCATACTCTTAGTTTTATGTTTTATCTTCTATTTATTGACTTAGAAAAAGACCATAATTCTTCAACAGACGCACCAGATTAAATATCATTAACCAACGATTATTATAAAGTCATAATCATATTATAGGAAACCTTATAAATAAGAGATTCAAATTAATAGGAAACCTAATTAAAGTACAAGACTTAATTAATATGAAATCTAATTAATATGATAACCACTTAATATAGGAATACTAAAATATGAGTCTTAATTAAATATAAAACTCTAATAGTTTAATAAAAAATTTAAGCCCAACATAATTTGAAGCATCTGTCCATGAAGCATTTGGTAGCTTCAGGTCAAAGGTATCAAAATCATGTCATTGGATAGAGGCATCAACAACATGCATTGGGTAGAGGCATCGATAACATACACCGGGCAGAGGCATCGATAACATACATTGGATAAAGATATTGATAATATGCATCAGCTCAGTCCATATACCATCGCCTCAGGCGACCCAGTAGAAACAATTTGCATCTATTCGACCAAATTCGCATTTAGGTTACAACAAATGTCTTTATACCTAAGTCGACTCTATCTTAAAAGAATCCAAAAATTTATATCTATACATGTCTTCGGTTGATCCATCTTTAGCCTATATAATATTTTGGAAATAAATATGTTTACGAGTTAATATAGTCTACACGTAATATTTATTTTAAGAAAATATGACCTAGATGGTTCTGATTTATTTAACAAGTTTATAAATAAGATATAATATATAAAATATATCCTACTTTGTTTATAAATAAAAAACTAATTAATGTAGTCAATTTTCTTAACACTAATTTGTAAAAATATATTTTTCCCTCTAAATGTAAGTTCCTTTCAAATCAGCTCTAACAAAAAAAAATCAAAGTCTAGCGTGCCTTATTAGACAAATTATCTAAACATAACAATATCTTCACAAACTTTTATTAATCTAACATGTCTTATGTAAAACGTTATAAAATCTAATATGTTTTATTTAAAATTTTATAAAATTAGATATATCTTATCTAAAATCCTATAAAATTTATCACGTCTTATTTAAAATACTTTGTTCTATCCTTTTTTATAAAAAAAAATCAAAAATCTATGACGCATGTCAAGACAGCAACAACCCAATGAAAAGATCTTGAGATCAATGCCCTAAAGATTCGACTACGTTGTGTGTTTGGTTGAAGTGTCAAATAACTCAGACACGTTGACTATTGATGAGTTATTGAGCAATTTATTGGTACACGAGCAAATGATGAAGGTACATGGAGGAGATGAATAGCCATTTAAGGTGACCTAACTATGATAGAATTGTTAGGAGAGGATGCGATTCAGCTTGTAGTGTCAAGGAAAAGGCAGACAAGCATTCAACACAGCTACATTTGAATATTACAAGTGTCACCAATTACCGTACTTTCAATATGAGTGTCCTAAATGAAGAAGGAATCCACTTATCATGGGGCTTGAGAAAAAAAAATGTTGTTGATATCTTTTGTTGAGTTCAAATCAATCGACAAGAGAATATGTATGGTTCCTCGACAAGAGAATATGTAAACAAGGAGTATCTCTTGGATCTTTATGAATAAATCCAGCTTTGTGAAGCTCGAGAAAAATTCAACCATGGCTGTGTTGGGAATGGGTAACAATAAGTTGCAAATTACCCGAGTCACTCAGGTAATCGCTGATGTTATTATATATGCCTGAGTTTCAAGAAATAAATACAACTTTTAATAGAGAGAGTTTGTAAAGTCTCCCATATGAAGAATGACTTATTATATAAAGAGCAATGTCTGCAACAAGATGTTTATTTTGTTTCCAAAAAATATACCGAGCGCTCTCACTTCCTCCAAATAATTTTGGAAGAAAACATTCACCTTTGGCAGTGAAGGTATTGGCATCTAAGTTTAAAAGTCTGAAAACATTGTAATATAAACAAATAGTAAGATGATTACCATAATTGAAGGCATCATCCATTGATTCCAACGTGGGAAAACAACATAGGGATGCAATTCCAAAGAAGAGCTTATTGAATGGGTTACAAAAATGGTAGTTGGTACATGATGACATTTCAAGATCTATCAAACCTATTTCGAATAGTAAGAAGAGGCCTTTCATAAGAATTGCTGATGATTACAATAGTAAGGTATTTGATAAGGGAAGGAAAATATGATGATAAATAAGTCGTGGTCTAGCAAATATAATGGTCAAATAGGTGTAATTAATTGCCAAAGACTAATCTAAAGCAAACATAAGGACTGGGGGGGGGGGGTCAAATGTAATAATTAGTAAACATGTTTATGAAAAGTAAAAGAGTGGGGGTGAGAAATCCACTTTAATAGTGGTAATTATGTAATTTCATTATTCACCTCATGTACTATATAAATGACATCCCCTTTTGGGAAAAAATCTTTCTCTATTTAATACTGATTTTCTCTCTAAAAGCATCATATACGAACATTTCTTAGACTGACACTTCCATACGAATATTTTCACATCCGGACATATTACTAAGAAATAACTGAATTCATCAGTGGCGCCGTATGTGGGAATCTGAGTGGTACATGGAATCATTGTTTCAAAACCGTAAAATTAATCTAAAAAACAATGGAAAGTGAAATTCGTGGAGAGATAGAGGCAGATCCGACAAACATTTTGATTAGATTCTCGTCTGGAGATCTCGTTATGGAATAATAAGTAACAAATAAAAGAAACGACATCAATCGATATGCTGAAGATCTCATCGAAGTTTTTGTCTTGGTAGCCAGGCGGAAAGAACTGTTAGAGGACATTGAAAGGATAAATGCTGAAAAGGAAACGGTAATCAGCTCGCAAAGAATCAAATCAGAAGTCCGACGAGAGCACACTGTGGCAGATCAGGCCCAAGATGTCCATCAATCTGAGGAAAGTCATCGGAGAAAAAACCATCGGTCCTCCAAAAGGCGAGGTAGAGCTGAACAACGATACGAATCGACAGAGTCTAGTGAGTATACATATTTTAGTTCAGATAAATTTTTATCCTCAGATACAGATGGTAGGTGTAAAGCAAGTCAGAGACAAAGAGATTCGAGGGTGCATAAAATTTCTCATCAAGTTGGTCAAAGGACTAAGGGTTCGAAGAAGAAAAAGAATGATCGTGGAAAGAAAAAGTTATACTCTGAAGAGCCTGACAAAGCGGTAAATGCAACTCGACAAGAACATGTAACTCCTCGGAGGAAAATTCAGTCCAATAGCTATAATCAAGACTACCGTGTCAGTAATCAGCTTAATTTCCTGTCCGAGAAAGGTCTATATGTGACTACAAACGAAAGACCGGGAGTGGGGGAGCGCATATAAGGTCAGACATAATTGGAGGTCATCTCCACTCTTTCCGGAAATTTTGTCTGAACATCTTCTAAAGTGGCTTGATATATCTAAGTTGGAAACTTTTGATGGGACACAACACCCGGATAGCCACATCGAACGATTCAAGAATTTCATAATCAATTACGACGACAATAATAAGTTATTATGCAAGGATTTCTCTCAAACTTTCAAGAATACTGCGTCAAAGTGGTATAATCGTTTACCTCAAGAATGTATAAAGAATTTTGATATGTTCTGGAGCATGTTCTGATAGCATTTTGTTGGAAGCAAAAAGTTCCAAGCAAATGGGGACACTATAATTTATTGCAAGCAAGAATTTGAGGAGAGTCTCAAAGAGTATACAAAGTGTTTTATCCAAGTCAAGACAAACATGAAATTTTGTGAAGACAAAGTGGCTCTAGCTGCCTTCCGCATAGGTTTGCTTCCGGGTTAATGAAGGATAATGCCGCATAAATGCAAGCTATGACATTTTGGAGCATTACTGGATCAGATAGAAAAGCAAATTGTAGCTGAAAAAACTAGAGCTTCAGAGATAGAACTAATGTCGTAGTTTATCTAGAATCAGTTCTACCAGGATCCGACCATGATAAGAGCTAGTGTACCACCAGTGAATGTTCGACAACAGGTAACATAATAAACAAGTACAGTCCGACCCTGAGAACCTGTTCAAGTTATAAGTCAGGAACATCAAAGGGATGTCAACGTTCAACATTACACACCGATAGTTAACACTCAACACTATGTCCAACCCATGTCTAACAAATGGGTTCGGCCAGCTTATTATGTTGATTTGACGGAATGTGTATCTACTATCTTTGAGAAGGCACGTTCGAATGTAGACTTCCGTAAACCCTTCCCAATGCAGACTCCGATGGAGCATATAAAAAAATTTATTTTCAGTATCATGAGAATATCAGGCATGATAAAAAGACTGCATGACACTGAAAAAAGAAGTACAATACTTGATAGAAAATGGGAAGTTAATCACTTTTGTGAAGAAGAATTCTACAGTTGCTATAAAACATGAAGTTGTTCTAAAGCAAGAGGATATGATGATGATATTAGAAACAATTGATGAAGAATCTATAGCTGCATTTAATATCTCTGATGAGTACTTAGACCCAAAACCGGGCAGAAACAGTATAAACATGGTAAGAGAGCCGATAGCAAGAGGAAAAGTTAGTAAGCTATGTGCTTTCTTTGAGTCACTAACAATATTTGGACGAGATACAATTGCATAAATATCGAATTATTCTCAGAAGAGACACACTGTTAGTCTAACAACATAACTGGAAACATGCGCTTCAACACATCTGTATAGAAATCCATCTTCAATACTTTGCTTCGAAGATGACGATATGAGAGATATAGCTGGTCTGCATGAGGATGCAGTAGTTATCGGGGCGGAGATAGTGGGGAACGAGATACGATTTTTTTTATTGATACGGGTAGTTCAACTAACATTATGTTTATGACTACTTACAGCCAGATCAAAAACCGACCAACGATCTTACGATCAGATCAAACAATAGTCGGATTCACTAGGGCTACAACTGAGGTAGTCTGAGATTTTGAGGGGATGGTAGAATTGGGCCGAGGATCATTCAAAAAGGTAGTTACAATCTTATTTGTAGTGGTAGATGCTAGTAGATCTTATAATGCTATCTTTGGAAGGTCTTGGTTATCTAAAATTCATGATGTGCCATCAACCGTCCATCAATGTTTAAAGTACGTTGTGGGAAGCAATGATGGAACAATCAGAATCAGCCAGAAGATGGCGAAAGAGTGTTATCGAGAAGTTGTTGGCCCCAAAAAGGTTAAAGGGGTTAAGTCAAAGAAAGAATAGCAATCAGTGAGGGTTCCCCTAAAGTCCGATCATGTGGATGATCCAAGGGAAGCCCCCGGGTTATTGATCCCAGACGATAGCTTTGAGGATCATGTCTTCTTTTCGGATAAAAGCCTCAAAATTAGCATGAGATTATCTCTGGAGGTAAAAGAAAGTTTAATCAAGTTTTTATCAACAAAACTACATTTGTTTGCATGGTATACAAAGGATGTCACATGGGTTCCAGCGAAAGTCATTTTTCATAGGCTTGCGGTACGAAGCAATGTTCGTCCGATCATATTGCAGAGGAGATATTTTTCTCAAGAAAAATCTGAAGCTATCATGATAGAGGTGAATCGTTTAACTAAAGTGGGTCACATACGCAAGTCTCAATATCTTTTATGGACTGTTAATCTGGTCCTAGTAAATGAGAAGAATGATTCGTGGTGAATGTGTCTGGACTTCACTGATCTAAACAGAGCGTGCCCCAAAGATCCTTCCCTTGTGACCAAAATAGATCAGTTAGTTGAATCGACATCCGGAAACCGATTGTTATATTTCATGGATACTTATACTCGGTATAATCAGATCCAAATGGATCCAAGAGATCAGGAGAGTACAACTTTCATCATCGGAAGAGGTTTACACTGCTACAAGGTATGTCATTCGGGTTAAATAACACCGACGCTACATACCAGTGTCTAGTAAACAAAGCTTTTGAGTCCCAAATTGGAAGAAACATTGAGGTTTATATTGATGACATATTAGTTAAGAGCTCAAAGGATGAAAACCATTTGGCTGATCTAGAAGAACCAACTTGAAAAAGATAAACCTGAAATTGAATCCAGAAAAATGTACATTCAGGGTAAGATCCGGAAAGTTTTTAGGGTAAATAGTCAGTGAGCATGGTATTGAAGCCGAACCGGTACAGTTAAAAGCTCTGAGTACTATGGACTCAAGAATTTTCAGAGGCTTTTCATCAGATCAAAGAATACCTTTCCTCACCAGAGATATTGACAAAGCTATATCAGGGGAAAGGTTGTATATCTATTTGGCAGTGTCAGATTTCGCTGTAAGTGCGGTCTTAACATGAAGATTGGAAGCCTTAAATAGGCTCATATCACGATCATCAGATAAATGCGCTCCTTTATTCCAAGTATTAAGGAAAGCTAATTGTTTTGAGTGGACTCAAGAATGTTCAGAGGCTTTTTATCAGATCAAAGAATAACTTTCCTCACCAAAGATCTTGACAAAATCAAATCCAGGGGAAAAGTTGTATATCTATTTGGCAGTGTTAGGTTTCGCTGTGAGTGCATTTTTAATCTTAGAAGAGGACAATGTTCCGAGGCCAGTATATCACGTGAGTAAAATTCTTCTGGATGCTGAGAAGCGATACCTCATGTTAGAGAAACTATCCTTTGCGTTAGTTACTTCTGTGTGAAAAATGAGACTTTACTTTTAAGCTCATTCGATTGTCGTACAAACATCTTTTCCATTGAAAAATATGTTACAAAGGCCTGATATATCGGGGAGAATAACTACGTGGTCGGTTAAACTATGGGGTTTTGATATTGAATTTGAACCAAGAATCGCTATTAAAGTACAAACATTAGCTAGCGTTTTAGTCAAATTTCACTCTGAGCGAATGATATGGAAATCGATGAGGAAAACAATAGAGCATATTGGACAATTTAAACTGATGAGGGTTCAAGCTCATCTGGTTGTGGAGCAGGGGTGCAATTGGTTTCTCCTGAAGGAATTGCAATGTATCAAGCCATCAGATTTGGATTCAAATCATCAAAATACGACGCCGAATACGAAGTTTCTTTGGCGGGCTTGAGACTTGCTAAAAACTTTACGGAACTAAAAGAAAGGTTGATAAGCGATTCACACATTCTCATAAACCATGCATGTGGCCTATCGGAAGCAATAAAATATCATTTAGTGAAATATTTGGGGGCTTTGAAGGTTTTAACTTTAGCTTTTGAAGGCGTCAGATACGAACATGTTCACAGAGTTGGAAATTCAGTAGCAGATTCTTTGGTTAAAGCTTCTTACTCAGAGAATTACCCTTGGATAATCACACAAGAAAACCCTTATATAGTAAAGGGATCTGAATCAGTTGAAGGATCTGCTGAAGCTTTTCAAATTTCTACAAGTGGGGGAAAATTTTAGAGGAGCGAGATTCAAGAATTTTTGGTGAATGACATATTACCCGTTGATAAGGTGATTGCTAAAAGAATACAATTTAAAGCATATTGGTATGTTTTACTCAGAGATGTATTGTATAAAAAATATTTTAGCCGGCCTTTACTCCGATGTTTAGGAAGAGATGCATCGCAAATAATACTTTCAAAGCTACAGGACGGGGAAGGGTCAGCCCATTGTGGTTACAAAACATTGATACGAAGAGTTCTTTTGCTGGGTATTACTGGACGACTCTCTCTTCGGATGCTAAGGAATTAGTGCAGATGTGCGATACCTACCAAAGATTTTCTAACGCAATTCATGCACCAGGTGTGCCCCTCGAATCGATACCAGAGTCTTTACCATTTGACAGATGGGGCATTGACATGGTCGGACCTTTACCGATGGCATCTGGAGGTCGACAGACTATCATTGTTGTAGTCGACTATTTTTCTAAATGAGTGGAAGCTGAGCCTTTGGTAGGGACTATAGCTAAGGATGTGATCAGATTTATTGTTTCTAATATTTGTTTTCATTTTGGGGTTCCGAGGAAAATAACAATGGACAACGGACCACGGTTCGATAACAAAGAGATTAAAGCCTTATGTGCATCTAAGAGGATACAACAACTATTCTCAACACCCTATCACCCCCAAGTGAATGGCCAAGTTGACTAATCGAACAGTTCTAGATGGTCTAAAAAGAACTTGGAAGGTAAGGCTGGAAAATGGATGGATTATCTATAAAAGGTTTTGTGACCTTACAGAACTACTCCCCGGACCGCAACGCAAAAGTCACCATTTGCACTCGTTTATTAAATGAATGCAGTGGTACCATCGGAGACAATGTTCCCCTCATTTAGGTTCATCGAATATTCTAAGGAGACAAATGACAAGGGAAAGCGCACAAAGTTAGATCTGGTAGAGGAAAAAAGAAGAAGGGCACAAGTGAACTCTTTACACTATCAGACTTCAATGAGAAGTCGATATGCTTCAAAAGTTAGAAGACGAGAATTTAAAGCCCGGGACAAAGTTCTGAGGAAAGTGTTCCTCCATACGAAAGAAAAACGGTTTGGCAAGTTAGCTCCTAACTGGGAGGGTCTGCATATGGTAACAAAAATAGTTAAGCCGAGGACACACAGACTCAAAAATAAATAAGGAAGAGATTTTCCCCACCCCTGGAATATTGAGCACCTCAATATTTATTTGGAGTGAATGTGTAAATTTGTAAATATTCTATTTATGAACTTAGGTAAGTATCGGTGGCATACTATTTCCTACCTTGATGACGTAGGAAGGTTTTAATGAGATGCCCTAATAGCCGACTTATATATAAAATTCCTTTGCCATCTTAATATGAGTTCCATAAATGTTCATATTTTTGGACTCAAAAGACATTCCAAAAAGGTTTGGATGGTAATGTTCATCTTTTTTAACCTAAAAGAATATCATCTTGGGTGATAATGCTCATCTTTTTTAGTCAGATGACTACCCAATAAGTGTTGGGGTGCAATGTTCATTATTTTGAAGTAAGAAAGTCTTCTCTACTTAAATAATAGTACACTTTAAATGCTCATCTTTTTTATATATAAAGATAAATTAATGAAGGTTGGTTAGCAAAATTGCTTAATGCTATGAAAAAAATTAGAGAAAAATAACTTTGTCATAAATCAATAGAGGGTGATCTCACAAAACACGGTTTCATTTAGATCGCTCATAAAACAAAAATCATACAAAGTAAAAATCTTTGAGCAAGTCTTTTGCTATCTTTTGAGGAGTCAGAATCGGATGAAGAGCCTTCCAACTCACCGCTACTCACTAAATATTTTGTTGAAACGCCAACTGGACAATGTCTTTCTATAAGACGTAGCCAAACACTTCCTAATTTTAAGTTACAAAAGCGTTCATGCATATCCATAACCAAAGCTGATCTGAGGTTGGCATCTTTTTTTCAATACGAGAAAAGTAGTCGGCAGCATAAGCATCTAGGCATTTCTTCTTCTCAGCTTCAAAGACTTATTTTCCTTGGTGATTTTTTCAATTTCGTTAACAACATTCTCAAAATATGTTTTAATGATCGCACGTGAATCAACGAGACCATCGATAAGGATATTATGTTCAGTATCCATCGAACTTCGTTTTATCCTTAGAAAGTTTAGTCTTCAAATAAGTGATCTTCTTTAGATGATCAACGTTTACTTTTTCTCATGATCGAGTTCATCTTCCACTTTCTTCAATTCAGTCTTCCTTTGATCTTCAACTGCCTTCTTCGGACATTCTCATCCTTTAAGTTGTTAACCTCAACGGTCAAGTTTTTCACTTCAGTTATCTTTTGAATAACTTTATTTTTATAACGATCTTTACGGTTGGCTTTCCTTTCAAGGAGATCAGCAACACAGAGAAACTTGTTAAGTTCATTGGCAACAAATTCATTCTCGTGTAAATCATAATAAGCTGAGGAAGGAGACAGATTTTCACCTTCCCCCCAGTCACTTGTTTACTTTGGACAAACTCCCCACCGAAATTTGAGTCGATAATAACAACTTTTTTTAAAACGGGTAGACTTGGACCAATTGTGTTGTCATCGTCTTCCTATCAATAACCTTATATTGTTTTTCTTGAGCAGAGAATCTCCTTGGCCTCACAGCACCTTCCCTCCCTATTGGCCTCACTTCAATCACGTCTTCATGAATAACATATGGTGGGTTTTCTTCCTGAACATCAGCTTGAGGTCCCCCTCGAATATCAGTCTGTAGGTCTTTCCGGACCTCTACTGGTGGTCTATCATGGACAACGGTCTGTTGTTCTTTCATGGGCTTCAGTTTTTTGTTCTTCCCAGACATCTTCCTCCGAGCCAGCACCATTCTCAGTCTCTTTGTCCTCACCATCTGATATTTCAGCATCTAGATGACTAGGAGCCATGGCTCGGGTAGGAAGAAAGACCTGGTTGTCCAACCCTTCCAAACATTTGAGAACAACATCTTCCGGGGGAGGTGTCATCAAATCCTTCAAGGACTTATTTTGACCCGGGTCATACCTCCAAAGATTGATTCTGACTAAATTCAAGGGTGTAAATCACCTATGAAATTTATATCTCCAAGTGGCACATGCTCAAAGGCTTAACTTCTCAAAGATGTCCTTGGCAGACTTAACATAGTCTTTGAAAGGCTTAGCAATACCTTTCATAGTTGTTCATAAGGAAATAATTTAGTATGATCAATTTAAATGAATAAAACAGAATGAGTAAGTAGACAAGTACCTCGTCTAGTTCATTCTAAAAATAGTTGATACAACATTTAATTGGATTTCTCAAAGTTGGTCTCCCATCTGCCTCTAAGAAATCTTTGACTACTTATATTGCCTGGAAATTTCTAGATAGTAGATTGGGTAATGAGAATTTTTCACTACACCCAAAATCGAAAACAAGTTGTTCAATTGAGAGTTCGATTTTGGAAATCGTAAAAGCTATAAGGCAGGCCATAAGTGTGTACCACATATTGAGGATGACCTAAGATGAACACAACTCGATTAGGTTAAAGTACTCCACCAAAGCAGGGTTAAAGGGCAGACGAAAACCCCAATTCATGAGTTTCATATAGATTATTAATTAATGGTTACGATCAGAGAAGGGTATTTCTCCAACAGTTGGGAATCAGATTATAAAGTTCTCTGGGATCACCTATCTGTCCTTCACCTTTACCTCATCGGTCGGATGTAAATATTTGTACTTAGTGTTTGGTTTCAATCCCGCGAAGATTATTACCAAAGATATCTTCCATATTTGAACGGAGATTCGAGGCGCGTTTTTCTGCTTTTTTTTCTTTCAATTGGAAGTTTCTCCTTGATGATTGGGAGAAGGTCTCCGCGGAGTAACTTCATGAGTAGTCAACCAATGAGGCTAATTTAATCTTGATAGATCTCTTAACCGGTTCTAGGGATTGTTTTCTTTTGGTCCGATCTCTTCTATCCATCTCGGGAAGATTGTCCTTGTCACCACCTACCACCTATGGATAAGAAGGGGAAGGATTTTCGATTATTGTTGGATGGAGAAAGGTCACCCTTGTTTTTTCCTAAACAAGATTGGTTGGGGGGTTGCACGACAGGTTAAGTAGGGGTGTTATATGAAGAAGACGATGAGTTTTTACCTGAAGATCCTATTATGTCAAATCGCAACCGAAAAGGAGACCAGTATTCACGAAATGTATATTAAAAAATTCTGCCAAGTGTGGGGTGTTCTCTAACACCGAAAGATTTTTATTCCTCTACTCTGTTAGAAATATTGAATCACCTCCAAAGTTTGTATCTTTCAAGATTCACAAACTCCTCAAGCATGAAAGGCTCTCTAAATCAAAGTGTGTAAACTTGAAATAATGAATGAGATGGGTATTTATTGTCGAAATTGTTTTCTCCCAAGTATAAGTTGAAGAGTTAGATTCAAGAGCTTCTTCGATACGTTACCCTACTCAAATGGTTTTCTAATGCTGGCGTGTGTTAGGAGGTGATCGACACGTGGTCAAAAGTGATGTCACTACCCTAGGTTATTTCTGACACTACAACGTATAGATAATCGCACACGAAGCTAAAAAACTGATAGGTATGATGATGTCATCATGACCAAGACGTGGTCACAAATCAGAGTAAGATCACAAAATTCGATTCGGGGAAGTCTTATAAGAAGATTTACTGAAAACACAAAGTAACGAAATTGCCCGACTGAAATATGAAACAAAAATGATTTGAGGAGGCCCAAAGACCGGAAAATCCAGGTAGACTCAAAGGAAGAAAAATCCATCCCCAACATCAGTCCGAGGAGGCTCTCGGGAAGAAAAGTCCGGGGAGGCTCAACTGAAACAGAAAGAAAATTTTGTTCCCAAAATCAGTCATTTCTCAAATACTTTCACAAGGACTAGGGAGCTACTAATAAAGGAAGAAAAAAATGATGATAAATAAGTCTTGGTCTAGCGAATATAATGGTCAAATAGGTGTAATTAATTGTCAATGACTAATCTAAAACAAACATAAGGATTGAGGGAGTCAAATGTAATAACTAAGGTGAGAAATCCATTTTAACAATGATAATTATGTAATATCATTATTTACCTCATGTACCGTGTAAAGGACATTCCCTTTCGGAGCAATGACCAATGATTAGTCAATTATTACTACATTTATTCTTTTTTGTTTCTAAAAGTAACCGATACGAACATTCCTTAGACTGGCCCTCATGCGAATATTTTCACATCTGGATTTACTAAGAAATAGTTGAATTCATCGGTGTCGACATATTTTTTGCTGAAAAATATGAAACTTTTACTATCTTCAAGAATTATAAAAACCTTGTTGAGAAAGAAACATGAGCTTTTATTTATTGTTTGTGCATATATAAAAGTGGTGAGTTCGATGTCTTTCACAAAGCAAATGGTATAAGCATGCAATTCACTGCAGCCTTCACCCCCCAACGGTAGGGAGTAGTTGAGCGCTTCACTCCTGAATACGCTTAAAGTGGCTTAAAACCTACTGTTGATTATTTTCGAATATTTGGAGACATTGGCATGTACTACTAGGGATGAGTGAAGAGTCTATAGCTTATAGAATTTTTTATCCAAGATAATTGTAACCAATGGTTTATAGAATTTTTTATCCAACGACCAAGAGATAATTGTAACCAGTGGTTTTTGGAGATAATAAGTGCTGGAACTGGGAGAGAAGTAATGAAGAAACACAACTTGACATCCTTGAATGGGGAAATAATAATGAAGATGGAAGTGAATATGATCAAACTGAAACTGAATCTGGAGAGGAAGTAGCAAGAGAAGAATGAGAAGTTAGTTTATCTCCAAGTGAATCACCTGCAGAGAATTCTTCAACATCCGGAGAAAGCTAACTAGAAGAGGAGCAGAATAATACCACTCTGGATGAAAGATTATGTGAGTGGCGGAGAATTTTCAGATAAGAGTATACTCCGACCGCAGTCCCTCTAAAGTTGTTCAAAGTTCAAAATGGAGCACGGGTATGTACTTACAAACTAGAGGCAATCAAAAAGTGTAACTTGGAAACTGACAGCTAGGCCTAAAATACTGAAATATTGGACTCAAGTGGGGTTTCAGCACTTAAACGAAAATGCCTGTAGCTAGTTGGGATATGATTCCTATAGTAATTGCTTCAGCAGCTCGAAATAATTCGAGTGTGTTTCAGGTTTACCACAAAAGCACTTTCTTGTACGGAGAGCTAATTGATGCAATGTTTGTTAAGCAGCCACAAGGTTAGGAGAAGAAAGGTAGAGATTATAAGGAGTACAACAAGCTCCTCTGCATGGTACAGCCGGACTATAATATTTTGTAAAGAAGCATCTGAACAGTGCAGTTGTAAACACACTTTACTCATAAAAAACAGCATATGGATGTAAATTTTGATTGTTAGTAGACGGATGTAAACCGGTGCGGTTGTAAACACACAAAACTAGAATCCTAAGTGCATCCTAGATAAAGTTATTGAGCTAGTTGTCAAGGACCTTCACCTAAGATGAACCCAGAATAGTTAACATCATCCCATTAATCACAAAGCAAGCAGAAGTTGATGATCTTTCTTTGTTTAACATTAAATTTGCTAAACTTTTGTCTACAAAAGGACCTTTCAGTTCTACTTAACATTATACATTTCTGCACATTTCAATCAGGCTATGAGTTATGACTCAAAGGGTGAATTATCAGTCTGTTTAGGGGTTTCCAAACCCTTCTAAACAATTTAACTTTGAACTGACCATTTAGAAATGAGTCTTGAAGACACACTTTCAATAAACGAAATAAGACTTCAACATGACAATAGTTCACAATTTAAGAACATTTTTAAAATAGATTCAGGCTTGAATTCATCAATCTCCAGTATGCTAACTTCCAGGGACCATTGAAGCTCAAAAGGACGGTAGACAAGAGTACGTTTCTTCTTATTCAAAATAAATTACAAATAAACTAGGATGAACAAGAATCACTAACCCAACCTACTTTAACAATGTTAAAAACATCAAATCAAAGTTAATATTAAGATTTGCTTTGATTTCCTTAAGTAGATCTATATAACAAAAACAGAATAAAGCAAGTAACATCCAATCAGTAATTAAAACCTATCAATCACATAAAAACATCATAATCGATAAAAAAAATTGTCTTTTGCATTGATTGAATACAAGTTGACAGAATTACATTAATAGTTTTGAAGACCGACAAAGAAAACACCGAAAACCTAACCGGAAACGAGATTTAGGAATGTCTATTTGGATCTCTGCCTCATCTTTCGACGCTTCCTCTTCAATCGCCTCATGCGTTTCTTCTTCCACTGAATATCAAATGAAACACAAAGATTAAAATCGGCAAAAAAAAGAAGAAGAAAATTCAGATTCAAATACGAGTTCACCGAATTGAGTAATAGATGTTGTTCTTAGAAACTGTTGTTCTTAGAGACTGACCTTAGCTCGCATGTCGACCTTAGATTTCTCTGGTGGCGATTTGGATTATTAGAATCAGAACCCTAATTGATCTGTTGAGAGTGGTGTGTGGTGCTTGTTTTATAGCTAAGCCCTAATGTGAAACTGAAAGATGATTACAACATGAGGCACTGCCTGCCGTTTTGGTTTAGAACTGCTGGCCGTTTCTTCAATGATACACGAACTAAGCGCTTGGGCTCTTCTCAAGGCCCAAATTCAGTACCATTATCTAATACGCACCAATTTAGGTTAAAAAAATAAGCCCAAAATATTATTCTCTTTTTTTTAAGAAAAATAAATCGCCATTCATCGAAAAAGTTCTTATTAAATAATTTTAAAATAGTTTATCAACGGTCAAGAAGACAATTTTTATAAAACAATTATCCAATTTTGGTACATATTTTTATTTTATTGTTTTAATACTTCGGCCAAATAAAAATACATAATATAGTAAAAAAATAAAAAAAAATTAAGTAAATTATATCTAATTAATATTAAATTAATAAAAAAACACACGGCGAATAACAAATATGGATAAAACAAAAAAAAATACATAATAAATACTACAATAACATGTTTTTTTAGTAAAAAATATAAATAATAGAAAGGTTAGTTCATCCACATAAAATCATCTATGTTAAACGATATTACTGAAGGGTTGGAACACTTATGTGAGATGAATGGACGAAGTTTTGTGACGGCATGGAGAAGTACATGAATGTATACACTTAGAGAATGAAGTCAGGTTGAGTGAATGCGAGAAATAAAAAAGTAATAAAGAACGTTGCATGAGAGGTGTTAAGGTGATGACCAGAGTCTCACATCCTACATCAGCTAAACATGGGAATGATCAATTGTATATAAGTGAAAACATATCTCAATTAGTTTGAGGTCTTTTGGAAGTGGACCAAAAGTAAACTCGTGCGGGCCTTCGGGCCCAAAACGGACAATATCACACTATGCCTTATTTAAGCCAAATTACCACTGAAAAAATATTTTAACGTTTGACCTTCATTGCCGAAGCTTGCGTGCATTGATATATTAAAGAAAAATATTTATGTTCAACTAGTTTCTTGTTGAGTCTAGCTAATAAGTTGATTATGATTCGACTCATGAGATTATGAAGGTTTTTTGGGCTCATACTTTTCTAATAAAAACATTCATCGATAAAAATTCACGTGAACAAAAGAAATTTTTTATTTTGTCGAAGAAAAAAATTACAAGCATAAATATTTTTTAATATATTAGTAGTTGGTTATCTCATACACACGATTTACAATAAGATTTAGATTTTCAAGAAGTTGAAAAAACCTTAAAATATGCCTTGTGTTACCTATAAAGTATGAAAGTAACCATCATAATTTTTCTGAAGTATGAAGACATGACTAATGTCAAAAGCTAAATCTGAAATTGTATATATGTCACAAGTTATTCTATTAATCGAGCCTAAATTACGAGCAGCTTTACACAATGTTTATCGTAGTATCAATAGTTATATATAGTTCTAGAGAATCAAAACTCTAACGTGTGATGTGATAATAACATGTTTAACGTTACTGTCATGAGGTTAATGATAATAGTTAGGATTATGATCACCACACACGGGAGAATTGAGTAGTCCTTTGGCACATTTCGCTAGTGTGGACAACCATCACTAAAGTAATAACACATGTTACTGCCGCGTTAGCTTAGAAATATATGCAAAACTAATCTAGGTCATTATTCATTAAGTAATTAAATCAACGATTTATGTTGATTTATCTTTTGTTTAATTTTTTTTCTTTATCATATAATATTTTTACTCAAACTTCTCCATTTTATCTCCTCTTTAAACTTCTGATTTTTCTGATTTTTTTATTTTCTCTTAAAGTCTCAAATTTTAGGTTCTTTTCTTATTCTTTCTTCTTAAATGTAACTTTTTTAAACCCATCTGCAAAAATAATGGCATACATCTCTGTAATAATAATAATAATAATAATAATAATAATAATAATAAGGGTCGTGATAGACAGACCAAAACAATAACACCTCGTATGAAGAAGCTTATACTATTTCTCGTAAAAATGATGACTTTAATGTGAAACTGGTTCATACTCACAAAACCACTTCTATTGGTTTTCACATTATAGCAGCCTTACCTTCGTTCTTTCCTTTTAGATAAGAAAGTTCACATAATTTTACCTCTGAACTGTTTGGTCTTGTTAATTTTTGATCTAGTATGACCTAGAGTGCTTTGGTGGAAAATAGAGCACAAAATCTTCTTTCGGTCCACAAAATATAAATATTGAAAGGTATGAGAAGCCTAACAATATTATATTTGATCGATAAAGAAGACCTTAGTGTATGTATATTAATCTCAAAAGATTTAGCAAAGTGTCTTGTCAAATGGTGAATTCAAATTGACATAATCGTTTGGTTACCGAAGATAAAGGTAAACTCATGCTAATGTTAAGACTATTTAGTTTGTGGTATTTACCTCCCTTTTTGAAATAAGGGTTCACTTTTTGTTTCATATTGATTAGTTGATCTGCAACCATTTTGCATGTGCCCTATCGGACGAAAGCTCATAATAGTGTCGATAATTAACTACATGTGATCAGTTGTTTTTTATGATTATAAGTTTATCTTGCTGAATACTATAGGCGGGACGAGTAAAAGGCCTTACTTATACCTAAAGGTGGGCTAAAAACATGTTAGTCCCCACGTGTTTGGGACTTGTCTTACGTTAGTCCCCATCACTCACCTTTGTAATAAATTGGCCCCTAACATTTTGAATCACATAATAAACAAGTCTCTAAGCATTTTTGAATTCTTTTTTGTCCAGCTTTGCCTCTTGACCATCCATGTCAACGTCCACATAGGATGTTAATGTGGACATGGTAAAAAATAAAAACTTAACTTTTACTTTTAATCTTTTACTATTAACCCTAAATCTAACCCTAAACTCAACCTGACCCATAAAAAACCCCAACCCAAACTTAAACAAACCTAATATAATTAAAATGACCTGATCCAATCTAATAAGACATATCTAATTACCCAATTAGCTGAATATATATCCATCCAACCCTAAATTGATTTAATTCAATTCACACAAACTCTTTTTATCTTTTTATTTTCATTCCATGTGACTTCCACCTCTATCTCTTTGGCATCTGAATTCTCTCTCTCATTCTTTATAATTCACACAATTTTTTTCTCTTTTCTCTCTCTAGAGTTTGAAGAAGAATAAAAATAGGTTCAAACAAGACACTTTCTCAAACAACAAGGCTGAAAATGATTATCATGGCATGTTAAAGTTTAAGGAAGAAAATATCTTTAAAGATAAATTAGGCATCCCAATCGATGTACCAAGAAATGTTTATGTTTGGGTTAGGTTTTTCATAGATCGGTCAGATTTATGGTTAAATATAAGGTTAATAGTAAAAAATTAAAAGTAAAAGGTAAGTTTTAATTTTCACCACGCCTGCGTCAGCTTCTTACGTGGACGCTGACGTGGATGGTCAAATGGAAAGTCTGGACAAAACACTCTGTTGAGATGTTTAGGGACTTGTTTATTGCATTTTTTAAAACACAGGGACCAATTTATTACAAAGCTAGAGAATAGGGACTAACGTGAGACAAGTCCCAAACATGGGGGGCTAGCCATATTTTTTAGTGCTTAAAGGTGTATAAAGATCACAAAGTTGTCTCGAGTATTATAATTCTCATAAAATATGAAAAACAAATGGCTCGTCTATGTTGAAAGAAACTAAAACGGGTAAGGATGAACCAAATTCAATGGTGCTCGAATTCTAGATGACTAGATATAATTATCCTCGTTTCTATTTCCACACTTCATTTTAACTAAGCTATGGATGATTTGTGAGACTTAAACTTGATTAAAATTTGTGTGGGTTAATAACGTTTCTTATGTATAATTGATTGAACTTTCTTGTGAGCACCTGCATGAATCCAAAGTTAACCATTATGAACTCACCAATTATGAAAAAAGGATTGGTTAAATTAGTATCATCAACTGTTGACTTCAAAAAAAAATCACGGACAACGTAAAACCTTGCTCAATATGGAACTATAAATGCTTCGTTTGTGTTAGTCGGACCGACAAATGAGGCATAAAAATCACCAGTCAATGATATAAGGCCTGAAAAAAATATAATTCTTGTATAATCTTCTTCCAAGTTTGCATATCCAAAGGTGAATAATGCCTTTATTAGGTTATCAACAAAGGTAGCTCATGCTTGAAATTATTCTTTATACAACACCAAGTCAAAGGCCACTGATCCGAAAGGAAAAATTGTGAAGCTAAAAAAGAAGGTTGATAGGCTTTCTCCTTCGAACGCCACTAGGGTCGCGGATATAAAGCCAAAAATGAAGGCTTGTGAGATCTAGTCTTAAAACATTGTTGAAATTGGGGTAACAATATGAAATCCAACGTTATTGAGTTAAAGACTAAGATATTTTTTTTCTTTTTTTCAAAAAGTCATTTTATGATAGATATTTCTACTAGCGGGGGTGGTGACCATGCCACAAATATTTTTTTGTTTCCTTAAAATGAATTATTATTAATAAATATGGTCCAAAAGTTATGGAGAATATGTCTCATCTTTCTTGAAAGAATAATGAAAAATTATATGAGACTTATATTTTCTCACAAAGCCAGCAAAGTAAGAAGGCTAGAACTACCATTTATGAAGATTGGTTGGTTGAAGAAGTGAAAGCACAAAAAACCCGAACAACAACAAAGGCGAAGAAGCTGAAGTGGCGACAATAATGCTTTATTGCAAGGTTGAAGGTGAATAAAGAAATAAAAATGGTCCAATCATGAACAAATAAGCACCATAAGTTATGGTTAAAGTCATCACAGATGATGTTCCTCTGCCTCCAACTACTTTTGTTGACTTTGTTATCGAGCTTGTGATTGGTGTCTTAGTGACACCCGGTGTTGTGACTGCAGTAACCTCAACGGTGATGGTTGGTGCTAAGAATATCATTGAGATTCATGTGTTAAAATCTGCACATTTTGTAAGAGATGGGGGTTTCCAGTGGAATAAGTAACAATTTTTTAAAGATACTTAGTCACTTAAGCTCATTGTAAAGGATTACATACTCATTTTCCTTGTTTGGATTTGGAAATAAGGCATATGGAATTGGAATTGACGTAAGTATTATTTTTCTTATACATTTTTTCATATTATATTGTATTGGATATTTGGTTAACTTTATTGTAATGTTGTAGACTTTGTTCAATACCTTTGCATTGACGCATCGTGTATTTATTTTCCAATTTGATCCATCTCTCAGCTTTTCCTACTGGAATTATATCATAAGAAATTACATTCGATATGAGGGAATCGACATTAAAAGGATTTTGTCAAAGGCCTCATAAAGAAAAACCTCATGATGTCTATAGACTAGACAATCAAATTTATGCATGAAATATGATTCAAAATTATTTTGTTATGCCCAACATATGAGTTAAAAAAATATTATACTTGAAACTTTGTTTTGTTTGACTCACAGTCAGTAAAAGAGTTTAAAGGGTAGGACATATATCTCCAAAAAGTAGAATTATGGGTGAAGTGGTTTTACAAATCTCTATTTTATTAGAACAAGTAAATTTATCTCGTTTGTTCAATTTATTTTGATTGTGTGGTCTAGATCTTCTAAAATCAGGTTACATAATCTGTAACATCTAGGATAAAACTTCCAATGACTTTTTATCATTTTTAGCCGAAGTTCAAAAGTCACATAATAATTAGGTTTGCGATGTATTGGTGCATACTATACAATACAAAGAATTGAGAAGTAATTAAATAGTAGAATAAATAATTGTAGATGATTCGAAATTCAAAAGTTTAAGGGTCGTTAATACCTCCTTATATGGGTATATTTTTTCTCTAAGTGGATAGATGTTGAGCCTCTAGCAAGAGTAAGTGATTTTTTTAATAAACTTTATTAAAATTAATATTTGCTGCAAGTATTGCATGCCAATGGTGATCATAACACATAATGATAACAATTCTAAAATGCTCAAGTAGTTGCATTTATCCAAACTCGAGGTATGCAATAAAATATTTTAGCATATTTCATACTCATGCTAATGGACATGTTGAAGTGACAAATATAAAACTTATATAAGGCATCAACGAAACCTTTGAATGAGCAATGGAAATGGTCAACACACTATAAGAGATTATTTGAGCATATGAAACCACTCACAAAATAACAACATGTGAGATTTCTTCTACTATAATTAACGACATGTATGTGATGGTACCTATAGAACTTAAGTCCATCATTTCGATTCACGAGTTACTTAAAATTAAAATACGATTGCAAATGGTTCAAGCTAGATATAATTGAATAAAAACATACTAAATTTCACTTATGTCTTCAACAATATAACATATTTATATGAAGCCTACATGACTTATAAATAAATCATCGTAGGTTCAAATCAGAAGATCTTGTGCTCTAAAAAGTATTTCATCATAGAAAATATTAACATAATGGTAAGCTCGACCCTTACTATGTAAGTTTTTACACTATTGAAATTGTGAAATATATATTTTTTGATTAATTTACATAGAAGGATGACCACACAACCATTCCTGAAACATTGGACGTTCAAAGATTTATGCGTGTTAAAATTATTGCTATGATATTTTTGGTGAAAATGCAAATTTTATAAAATTTGAACAAAACATTGATGTACTATTTCCTACCCTGGTGACGCATTAAGGTTTTAATGAAACATCGAATAACCGCACCTAATAAAGTATTTTTCGTTTAATCTTAATGTTACTATTCTATTAAGTAATTTTATTTCCTTTAAAACGTACAAGGAATAAGTTTCTTCTATAGTATGAGAGCATGCATATGATAAGTAAGAAGAGTCACATGAATTTTCTTAAAGAAAAAAATGAATTATTACTTAGACTCTTCTAAAACAATAAGATAAAGTGTAATATTTTCCACAATCTCGAGTGGAACTGATCACCTCGTTTAGAAAAGACTTTGTACTAACATCATTCAAACGAATTTAATAACCTCAAATAATTGCACTTTGGCTACAAAAATCATAAGAACAAAGCAGGTAAAGGTTTCATACAATAGTAACTAAGGGTGCCAGTTTGCTTAAAAAAATAAGTATATAATATAAGAAACTTGATTAGGAAATAAAAACATAACATAATTATACCATGATCATCCAAAGATTTAACCTTAAAAGAGACTCAGTCGTACATAAAAATTTCCATCGGTCATCTCAGGACTTTAATTAAAAAACCTAAATAATAAGTTGCTTTCTAAACGTGAACACCTCGACTGCGGAACTACCCCTCCTTATTCTCCTTACACAAGCAAAAACACATTTGTTACTTGCTCACGAGTGGCATAATTGTCTCATTCTTCAATATTTATCCTTCAAGCACCTTATTTTTTAAGCTTTCAAATTCATATTGCAACACATTATACTTCTTTTTCCATTCTCAAACTTTATGTTATTTCTCTTTTTAAATTTTTTGACACCTTTATTGCGAATAGACGCCTTCCCCTCATAAGGGTTTTTAACTTAATAGAATAAGTTATTCCCCTCTTAAGATTTGTTTTCAAAATATTCGGCATCCTTGATTCACCTAATATAAGTCTACATGAGGCAAACAAAATTAAGTAAGGATAACTTATGATCTTTGACTATTTTTTGAATACTTCCAAACACGTTAGACAACATCTAAAAATGATATAAAATAATATTTATAAGTAAAATTAACTTAAAATTAGGCCACGATGTGTGGGGACATGCTAATTGAACTTAATGCTTACGAAGATCTGGCATGTATAAATGTCGGTCAATATTTTTTAAGAAACTATGGGGCAACCTTTTAGTCTTTTGAGCAAATCAATTCATCGAATGAGCTCAGTTGTATGCCGTAATATAAGATGTTTTATAATATATCTTCATGTTCTAACTCCTCCTCGTACATCGACTAGTAGTCGACTGGAGTTGGAGATCTTTGGGCCCTTGAGATCTTAATATGGGTCAAACCACTTGTACTAAACAACCCTTTTAGAGCTAGTGTTTCGCATGTGTTACCTGAACCAACAACATCTCTTGGGTTTGGTATATGTTGCCCCAAAATAGAATTTCTATATTTTATATGGAACTCATTTTTTCACTTTCTTATTTTAGAGGGTCAACCCTTTGATTTTTGGATGCTTAATCGATATCCAGCAGTGGTCAGCAACAAGAGAACTTATAATGATCATGTTATCCTTACTACAATGAAAGCATTAAGGTATGCCTCATAGTTTTCAACGTATGTCTCATATTTTTCAACGTCATCATATCTATATGTGTTTCTATGGTTGGACTCCATCAGCTAGACGTCAAACTAAACGAAGTTATCATTAGTAGTTATAAAATTTATTACACCGGTGCAGAGTAGTGTTCTCGCCTAGTTATATGATTTTTTTTTCTTTGATATATCTTACCAGGGTATAAGTGTCCACCTCTAAAAGCAATTAAATAATATAAGACTTGAACAAAAAATATAATTGAAAACAAGATAAAGATAATTAAACATTAAGTATAAAAGTATGGTTGGTGTCCGACCTTTGGTCATGATTCTTTTTTTTGCTCTTTAGTTTACTATTCGTGAGATGGGAGAGTCCAATATCTCTAGTTTCCTATACACCTCTAGCAAAAACTAAACTTATCTTCTATTTGTCAGACTTTGTAAGGTCTTTGATAAGTTTATATTAATTCTAAATTATGATGTAGTATAAGATAAAATGCGAGTTCGTTGAGAAATGTGTGATTGATAAAAAAAATTTGTTAGACTCGAAGACATTATAGTCCACAAATGAGCCTTCAGATGTTAGGAGTAGTCTAATTTAGACACGAATAATTTTAAAG